>VNJM01000156.1:0-110544 GCA_008042475.1 Drosophila kanapiae | reverse complement strand
TGGAGTCGGATTCGGATTCGGAAGGGAGGAAGTATGTATGCCTGGGCAGACGCCTCTGCTCTATCGGGTTTTCCAATTTATCAATGGCAGCACGGAGGCGCTGTTAATGAAGAATTATGCTCATAATTTCCAAATTTATTGTCGCACATCTTCGCTCCACCGAACAGAGGATCGCATCGGATCGGAGCGGATCGGTGCGGAGCGGCGCTGATGATGGGGGCTGTCATACACTTGAGTGTGTCAAAATGTTGTAGCTGCCATGTGGCATATGGGTCCGACGTTCCACCCGATGGAACCATCATCGTGTCAGTTACACAGACACTTTTCAAATATTTATGATGCGTCTAGCGCGACACACACACTCTCACTCCCCTGCCCTGCCGCCCTTCGATAACTCCGTGTTCCACGGTTCACAGTTCAAAAAGTCATTTCAAGTTTCTCGTTACGGATTCCAGTGAAAGTTTTCCTGTTTTTTTTCCCCTTTACCCCATGTATTATTTCGTTGGGTTTTCTCGGCTATTAATTTTCACTTAGTCAGCGCTAGCGTTCTTGGGAAAGTATTCAATTTCCACTCAAATCCTTTAAATCGAAACAGATGCCAAAACATTTTCATTTTGCCATTGGCAACAGTTTTTAAGTGGATTTAATTTCTTTCCGATTTTCCCGCCCCCAGCCCCCAGCCTCACTATTTTTAAATTCTCATCTCTCTCTAATTTAGTGTTCGGCTTGAATGAATTTTCGGTCTGTGTACAGTATATAGATTTAAGTGCTCATGAGAGAGCGGGAAATTTATGTGACAGCTTATTAAATTTATATGTTTGCTCTTCATTACAGATTATACCAGTGGAGCTGGGCACGTCACTAGGCCAGCGAGTGATTGGATACACATGTGTTCGCGGGTAAGTGCTCGGCTGAATGGCCCTCGATGTGTTGGATTAAATGGCTTTAAAACGGGAGCTTAGGTTAAGTCCGCCTGATCTCGACCATGTGTCAGTCTGTGGGTGTTAGTTGTGATCTATTTTGGCTAGGAGGAACATTTATTTGGTGGATTCTAAAGCTATTGGAGAGGGGGAATGTTTAAAATCTAGAAAACATATTGGGAAATATATAATTAATATAATAAAATATAACAATAATATTCTAATGGTTTTTATCTTGAATTGTACGTTATTTATAATCCACTATTGTTGATTAAAATTAAATTAGTCTCACAATTTATAAAGAAGTAACTTAAATGGAGTATTATTGTATTAATTATTATATTTATTATTGCCGTATAAGCATATATTATTTCTAAAAAGTGTTTCAGGGAAGTTTAGGAAACAGACAAGGTTTTCAGTGAAGTTAAGCAACAGACAAATCTTTAGAAACCAATTACACAATGTAATAATAATATTATAATTATATAGAAACTCCCTGATTAGTATATAATTTTTTAAAGACAATTTCACTTTATGACATTCAAATAAAGTTCTTTAAACGAAAAGGTTATTGCTTCGTTTTAGTTAGGTTTTCTGTAGCTCCCAGTTGTTCCCCTAATTAAGACACTCAATTATTCGTTAGTGTGCCATCTGCTTAGTATTCAAGTGCTTTTAAGCTGTCTCTCAATCACCTCTTAACTTGGTCACAAGCCCGCTGCTAACCCCATTCAATCGCCGCTTAAATCAACCGAACCTCCACCCACCTGTCAACTATGCCCGTTCGCACCTTCGGCTGGCGGGATAACTCAACTTGGCTCAGTCCGGCTCAGTCGGCCCAAAAGTGCAGCAAAACTTGATGTGAAAATTCACACTATTCTGCAGCCACACACAAAAAATGTCGAGCCTCGTGTGTGTCGCCCGAAAAATCGTTGGGGCTGGCACTTCATTAAATAGACGCCGTGGCGGCGCTTTTCCGCACACAAACAAAAAAAAAAAAAGAAAAGCCTCGAGTGGAAAAAAGAGGCAAGAACAAAAAACGAGCAGAAAAATTTGTGGATGTTGCTGGAGTTGACGACCACACCCCCCACATTACTCGGAACTTGCTTATTTTTCACACATGCGCGTCAACAAAAGCAGCAACAAAGGACAGGGAAAGGGAAGCCGCAAGGGGAAAAATTTAAGCAACAAATTTGTTGCTTTTTTATTTTGTGTCTTTTTTTCACATTGTTTATGATGACAATTCGCCGTGGTTGTTGTCGACATGTGGCCATAAAGTTGTCGGTAAATAACAAACAGGCCTCTCCCCCCATTCAACCTTTTTCCTCAAAAAATACTGAAATGTCCTCTGTAAAATATCAGGCACATCCTTCGGCATCTGGACGTTCAGAGGATTCCTTTCGCAGAAAATGCTCGAGTTAAAAGCAGCTCAATGCCAAAAGAATCTTATGAGTTGCAGCCAGACACAAAAAATAAACAACATCAAGCCATTGAATTCAAACTAAATGTATTATTTTTAGACATACTTTGCGATACAAGTTCAAGATTTAAAGTTTAGTCAGTCACAAATTGTTCTTTAATATTAAATTGTTGTATTTCTCTAGAGATTATTCCAAAAATATTTCATTTAACTTTAACGAATTTTTATTTATTTTAAAAGTCACCAAAAGTTGCAACTTTCACACACTCATCTGTGCTTATAATTGCCAGCTTAATAATACTTGTGTCTTGAAGCCAAAATAATTATTTTTAGCTCATCTAAATGATTGTCTGAGATCACCAAAATAAAACCTGAATAAATTATACATTTTGACACTGCCAAAATGATTATTTCGTATTTATTTTGGCCAAATGTTTGCTTTTGTATGAGATCACCCTGAGTTGTAAATTAAACCTGCACTTGACTAAGTGAAATGAATTATGGCGGCGACCTTCAGTCCGGCTCGATTCCAGATGGAAATAATTCCATAATTTGCTATGCTGATTACTTCCAGCCAGAGCTGACAACGCAATTTGTTTTCGAAAATTCTTAACGTGTAATTGTCATGTTGTCAGGCAAACAATGGACCAAAAAAATAACCGAAAAGCGCGCTCAGGGGAAAACAAACAAATCCGCAAACCAAATTGAGGCCCCACCCAAAAAGCGTCTATTGTTTGACTTTTTTTTTACCAACGGCTCCGGCTTGGCTCGCATAAATAACCAGAAATTAGCGGGCAAATAAGTCAAGTGGCTGAATGTAAACTCGTTTTGGCATTGAAACACCTGCAAACTGATTCTTGTGGCATATGCCAAGTGCTAAATCACCTGCAGGCCGCTCCGTTCCGCTCCGCTCCGGTCCGGGGCTAAAGTTGAACTAGCTAATTTGAATTTATAGACCGGAGATCCAAGCTGAGATGCGGCCCCTGATTTATGCCCACCAGATTGTCACTGGGCGATAGGGAAAATGATATATATATATGTATATAAAGATATATCTGTTAGGTATATAGGAAACGCGCTTCGATGGGAATTGTATGCAAATGCGATCCGCTTGATGGACCGCAGATAAAGATGCTGCGATGCTGCCATTAGTGTTAGCAGAAGCCCTTAACAGGTGTTCGACGCTCCAAAGAGATCTGGCTGAGTGCCACTTGTTGAACGGATTTGTCGTTAGCTTTCAGGCCATTCAATGCGATTGAAGGTAAACCGATGCCGATGACGTATTGGCCGGACTTACTCTGGGATTAGCCGTTGGGCTATTGAACCGCTGTCCGGCGGGGCGGAATCAATCAGCCGTGATCTGAGGTAATTGGAGCTACAAAACAGCGGGGGTTACAGAGCGGCCGGCACGTCTAAATCACTCATAAAAAAGAAATTCATCTTCATAAAACTCGAACATAACATAAAACCCAGAGGAAAAAAAATAAACAAGTAAGGAAAACAAAAAGTGAGGCAGAAAGAGAAATAAAAACCGGCAGCGTACATCCAGCTGCGAGAGATAGTTTACTTGCGGTAATCACGCCAAAACCAATGCCCCTTTTGGGGCCTTCTCGGAGCACTTGAAAGACTGTTGGAAATTTCTGATGTACACCACTTACAAGTGGATCTGGCGGCTGCCTTTTCCTTTCCTTTCCTCCACTCTTTTTTCCAACGAAAATTACATTTAATGTGTGTCTGAGATTTCGATAGAGGCGTGAACCTGTTGAAATTCGTCTGCAGCAGATACTTTCAAAAGTATCTTGTATCTGGCATCGGGTATCTTGCCGTTCTTACGACGACTCATCATTTGTTAGAACCTGTCGATTTGGATTCAGTTGGCAGCTCATCGACCCTAATCGCATTTGAAAGTTATCGTATCTACGAGCTGCCTTCCATGGCTATCTGTTAATTGTCAGAGTCTTGGCTTTGGCTGGGCTTTCTTTATTTTTTTGGGTAAAGTTGGCTAATTGCCATATTAACCTTTTGGCCCCCCTGCTATGATGGCGATGATGATGATGATAGTGATGATGATAATCCAAGTCCGGCTGCGTGCTGCTCGACTTGTAAATGCGCCTCCGACTTTGGCTTTGACTTCGGCTTATTTGCACATCGGAGACTTGGATTTGATGACGGCTGTGGCCCATGGGTCCAGTGAAAGTAATTAGGGGCCCCGAGGGTGAAAGCTGAGCTTTTAATTGCGTAGCTGTCGTTGCTGCAACCGCATAATCAATCAGTTGTCTAGGTAATTGAGCTCTGACCGGCGGAAAACGAAAGTGATCGGTTGGAAAATTCTATCCAAGTCACGATCGGGGGTCAGAGATCGGATCACATGCATCTCTAGCCTTTTGTTCAAGAAGAAGCTGTTAGATGTCTTGAAATAAGGCTTAAATCACTAAGAATTTACCCTAATATGCAGTCTGTTTTCGCATAACCCCTTAGTTCTTATTCCAGCCAATAATTACATACCCTTGAGAACAGAGAAAACTAAACAATAAATAAGATATCCCTTGGCCATAATTATTCCCTCCAAAAAGATATATCTGCCGGGAATAAAGCTCTCACGCTCCCTACCTTTTTTTTTTTTGGGAAAGGAGATCTCCCCCACTTGGTTCCCATTGCCGCTGCACTAAATCAACCCCCAGCATTCCAAAGTGTTTTGCGAAAACTGTGCCAAAGATCTCTTACTGCGATCTGATGCGATCCTCCCTCCGCTGCTGCTGCTGCCGTGTCGATGGTATCGAGAAGTGACCCCATAGCGACGCACAACTGGCGGATACCAGCGATCCAGATCGGAGGAGATCAGCGGCCGCGGAAAACAAAACCAAGTCAAGAAATGAACATCAAGCTGAGATGATTGTCATAATTAAGGATGTTGGATGTTGCCAGTTCGACGTTGGCATCTGCCAGACGCATGGGGAATGGGGAATGTGCAGGGGCGATTCTTCCAGCACTCGAGGCACTTGTAAAACCAACAGAAAACCGTAAGAACGAGTTCTTTTTCTTTTTTTTTTTGCCTCCTGTCTCTTTGCTGCTCTGCTTTTGATTCACAAAAGCCGAGGCTTCCGGTGAAGTTCAGGTTTCTCCCATCCCCATGTGTGCGAGATCAGCCCGGCCACATCTCATAATTGCAGCTAAGCAAAATTATATAGCCCAAGTCGAGAGTGGAGAGATCTGGCATCGGAGGAGGAGGAGGAGGAGCATATGTATCGCAGCTCGTCTGTGCAAATATTTCCAGGCGATCGCGCTTCGACTCCGTCCCCTTCGAGCTGCAGTCCACAACAATTACTGGCCGACTCTTGCGGCAATCTCTGTGGCAGGCCAGGGTTAAGGCTTAAGAAGGGGGTCCACCACAAGGGGGCTGCCTCGCACTCGAGACAAATGTATATCATTCATCAAATTAAAAGTTCAACTGCATTGCAGCGTTTTGCCAGCCGGCCTGACTGCTCTTGCTCTGGCTCTGGCTCTGGCTCTGGCCTGTCTGGCAGCCGTGAGTTAAATTGATAAATGGGTTGACTCAAAACTTCTGACAGGGGAAATGCCAAAGAGAGTGTCCCCTGGGAATACAGAAAGATCAGGGGTCAACATGTGTAAGCTAAATTGGAAGCTGATATTTTGGGAGAAACAATATTTCTTATTTATTTTATGTAATTACCAATTGGTCTTAGTCCAAGCAAGTCTTCGTTAGATTATATTTAATATTCTTCACAAAAAAATATACAAAGGCTAATAAATCCACTCAGAATATCTTCCATAAATTCTAAAAATTCCTTATGAAATGTTTACCTTTTCTTCACAAACTTCCAAAGAAACCCTCGCCAGCTTGGCTGTCATCTTGAACGTGCAACATGACCGCAGCTCTGAGGCAGCAACAGTTGCTCTATTTTACAGCCTGTTCTGCGGCGTTCTCCCCTCTCGCTCGGCGCTGCCAATCATTGGCTCGGGCTTGGTCTCCGGCCTGGTGCCGCCGCCGCTGCTCATCTGCCGACTCTCCATTCACTCAAACATCAACCGAAGTGGTTTCTCCTTAACCCTGCAACACTCCATCACCGCCGCCGCTCACTGCCCCCACTGCTCCAGCTGCCACTTGTTGCCCTCGCAAGTTCTTTATGTTTATTTTTATTTCCCCGAGTCGAGTCTGGCCAAAATGCTTATTAAAAGGGCTTTTCAACTCGAACGGTTTCCTTTGGGGGCCACTTCTTGCACTTCTCCGGCGCACACACAAGTAACATACTATAGTTGGATTACTTTATGGTCCCGGGACCGAACGAACTCCCGGACCATTGCTGTATTTGAAAATAGCATTTATGAGCTTAAGACGGCTTAAGACTTTTTATTGGTTATTAGTTTGTTGCCATTTATACTCGAATGCCGGGTTGTGTTGTGTTTCCACTGCCGGATTTATGTCTCAATTTTTGGGCTGCAAAGAGTTGAGACACAGAACGGAAACCTTCCTCCTCTCGGACTGCCTCGAGAAATCAGGGCTCCTAATAAGCTTAGCACGTGTTGGTCATCCATTTCCAGTGACCGGATCCGGTTGCCTTCTCCTCCTGCTAGACTTTAATCTTTAATTGCTTTTCTGGGCGCCCTTGTGGGGGGCGTCTATCTGAGAATGTGAGCTTCGCTTTAGTTTATGTTTACCGAAGCGATTTTGGCTTAAGGGGAAAGTGACCCCGCACGAGATGAAACAATAGAAAAGTCACAAGGGGAAAGAGATTGAAATTAAAGCTTTAGCTTTAACGATAGAAACGTAGAATTTAATATTTAATCACGACTAAGAAACCGGAATGAATTCGCAAACTTTTCACATGTCTTCACCGAACATTGAATCCGATAATTATGCCAAATATTGGAACCTCCCCGTTGATCGAAGGCTATTAATCCGCAACCAGTTTCTTCGCCAGCCACCGCATCTTGCCATTGGGGCTCAAAAAGCAGTCTGTGGGATGATTCATCGCCGGCAATTATCCCCAACATGGCAATTATGCAATTTTCCACTGGCCCCGGAACACTTGTCGCACTTAATGGCCACTGTTGCCGCTGGCCAGCGTCGTATCCGATGATTCACACGCCTCCCAGGCACTCGGATAGCAGCCGAACTATATCTGCTGGATTCCGCCGCATGCCCAGATGCAGATACATAGCATAGATACACAGATACGGAGAGCAGGGCCAATCTGGGCAGCGTGGAACAATGAAAATCTGAGACTCTGGCGACCGCACATGACTGCGGGAGAGATGATGATGCCGAGATGAAGATGAAGATACATACCTGGCGGCACTCGAGAGCGAACTTCAATCGAGTGCCGCCGCTTGCGTATCTGCAGCTAACTGTAATTGTATCTAACAGGCACGTTTGACAAGCACAAGTTCGAGAGACGGGCAGGCAAGAAAGAAAAAAGCCAAGAGCGATCCAACATGGCAACGCGTCGCCCTGGAACTGGAACTGGTACGGCTTTTTATGGCCAACAGGCCGCCGTTGCCTCAACGCGTGCTGCCAAGGCTCTCCTCCGTCTTGGCCACCCAAAAATGGTCAACGAAGCGCCACTCGAACGAGTCAGCCAGCGCAAACGAACAAACGAATCCGACAGATACAGATAGTTCTAGCAACTGGCAGACACAACTTCCCTCTGGCAGCCAGAGATACAATTGCCCACCCCAAACTTCGATCCGTTGCCGTTTCTCCTTTGAGTTATGGGTGGAAATCAAAAAGTAACTAACCATTATTTAAACCCAAAGAAGGGGGAGTCCCTGAAAGGTAAAGGAAATTAGAGATATGAAGCTCAGTGCTTGGCAAAAACAATGCAAATAGTTGGCGAATATTAAAGGTTAGTGCAGGGAAAAATAGAAAACAAATAATGGGATTGTATAAAAAAATTAACTAAGATATTAGGAAGCTTCTTTGGATTCATAAGGTGAGAGTTTTCGTATTAAAGATATCTTCCTAAACTTGCTACCTTATACTGAACTAAAGTTCTCTGTGAAAACAAATAGAAACAGTCAAGTAAGATGGTAAATGAGTTATGGAGAACTATCAAGTGGGGAAAACTGTAATGGGAAAAGGAGCAGCTGGCAGAGGAGCGAATTCTGGGGTAGTGAAGGAGTCAACTATGGAGTCAGTTGTGTGGAGTCGGAGCCAAGTCAACACGACAACACTTGGCAGACCGACAACAGCCCGGGGAAAGGTAAAAGTAAGACGGGCGGCAGCGGTCTGTTGCCAGCGTCAATTGAGTGGCAAACTGGAGGGAGCTGGAGCTGCTCCACATGCTGTCCCCCTGGACATGCCACTATTGTCAGAGCAAATAATAACTTATGTGTGGTGTCAGGGCCAAAAACAGGGCCACGGAAATCCTAGCCTAGCCAGGGAAATGTAAATACAAAAACTCGAACTAGGATTCATCTGTGCGATTTTCGTTCCAGAATCTATCGAATGCATTCAGCTGGCTCTTCGACTTTGTCAACGGAACAGGCAGGAAAAAAAAAAAATGGTTTTATGAAAGGGAATTTTCGATGAAAGTAACTGAAACCCGGTAAGAGCTGGGGAAGTTAGGGAACTGGGAACTGGCAACTGGAAACTCGGAACGAGCCAGAACTCTGGCATTAAGTGCAAATTATTGGTTCGGAATTAGTAGAGCGAGAGCGACCCGGAGTCGGGCTTTTGTGGTTGCATTTGCTAATGGAAAACTCTGCTGCTGGTTTTTCCTCGTTGCCTGGCTCGCCGCCGCTGCCCCCCCTTTTTTTGTGGGTAAAAAGCTCTCACAGCGACAGTGAACACTAAGCGTGGCAAAAATAAAAACGAAACCGAGAATCTGCATGGAGCGGCAGATAAATTTGCAACACTTTCCAACTGTTATTATTCCCAGAAATTCTCCGGCATAAACATTTGCGCCCTGGCTGGCAGCTCCAACATTTGATTACACCGATGGCAAACTGCGATTGCAAATGCAGCAAAACCGAAAGTAAACATTATTATTAAGGCGGCTTGTGTTTCTGCGCATTCGGAGAAACAATATTTGTGTGGAATCCACTTCATAGAGTGGTTCAATTTCCGCCGAGCCGGAATTGTTAAGCGCCTTAAGAGTTGTAAATAAAATCAATTGATTTCTTATTTATAAAGCGAATTCGAGAACTGCCACCTACTAAGCCCTTGGCAAACATGACAAAAGGGAGCCGACTCAGAGCCAGAGAGCCAGAGATCCAGATCCGCAGCCGGAACAAGTAAACAAGCCCATAAATAAATTATTTGCTTAGGAGCAAAGTCGGCAGTCGGCAGTCGGGAGTCGGGAACTAGGCCTCAATTTGGGGGAGGTGTGTGCAAATATATATAAATGCCCACTCCCCACTATATATATATATATATATTTATTTTTTCGTGTTTCCGCTTAGTAAACACAACTGAAATGACAAAAAGGCAGCCATGTCTTGACCGACTCGAGGAGGACTCCATGGCTTTAGCTTCCCCTTCCCGCCTGGAAACATTATCAAGGCAAACAGCGGCATAATGGAGGACTGACTGCCCCGAGGAGTGCAAAAAAAAAAAAAAGAAAAACAAGAACCATGAGCCGGGGAACTATTACGCTGTGTGTGGTCTGGGCTCTCTGGGATAGGGATGGGAATAGGGCTGGGTCATTGTGATAAATAAGTAAATAGCCGGAGACAGGCTCAGACCTCAGATCGATTTATGCAAAGCTCCCTCCGCCGGCCAAACAGCGCTTTTAGTGACATTAAGGGGCGTGGTCCTAAATGTTTAATGGCCTGCAAATAAAAGTTATGCCATGGCAGGCTGGGGACTGCGGACATTAACGAAGCGGAAGATTATATCGGACGAGCACAAAAAAAAAAAAGTCATAGAGGAAATGGAAATCCTCCGATAAGCCCAACTCATTTTGAGCCAATAGTCGGGGGTATAATTAGCCCAAATCACACATGACTTGCAGGACTTACAATTGTGCGAATGCCATCTATATTTTGATGTATTTAAGTCCTTAGCGAACACTTACCTTTTATAAATAAATATAAATATCACATTTAACTTCTTAAAGTATAAAGATAGCCACAAGCATTGGTATAATCCCATAAATAATTGTTTGCCATTTGAAACTCTTAAATATTAGCATTTCTAAACTTATGCAAATGCGGTTTTCAGCAAATTCCTTAACAAAAACGCATAAAAATTAGCAAAGTTGTTTGTCATTTGTTAAATTAATCAATGTCAATAGACGCACACCTTAAAGAATATGCATGATTTCTGGGGAATACAGATTAAAATGTGTCTATATACAAAAGACAACTCATTATGTCATCGCATCGGTCTCACACAGACACATCAGCACCCAATTAACCTTAACAATAAACGCTTTAAAAATTTACTTTGCCGGCTTATCAAGGGAATCTGTATATATATATATCTCTTCTATATATGAGACATGCATTTGGAGGATTTGCATTGACTGGCGATCCGTAATTACGCTAAACGTTATGCGCATTTATTTCCCATTGATTTTGCATTTTAAATTTCAACGCTCGTGATTTTATTTGTGAGCAGATTTGAATGTAGGAAACGGTAAGCGTGAATTTATATAGTTCAAAGTTGATTACACTACATTTTTCGTTTGCCAGTGTTTCTGTTTAAATATGCAAATCTGGTGTTTGAACAACTTTAATATGCAGCTTACCCAAAGAGCCAGAAACTAGTTTGTGCTCGACTTTTTTTCACTGGCCTCCGCGGATGCATAATTCCCCCGAAATGGTTTTTTTTCCAGCTGCGATTATATGCTCATAATAAATAAGAGCGAAAAGTGGGTGTCATACCGCCCTAATGAGCCCCGAAAATAAGCGAACTTGGTCACTCTGAAATGTGGGTATATTTTTGCAGACATTTCTTTTTTTTTGCCGTTCGATTTGTGTGTGTTTTCCGTCTCTCTGGGCTGCCGTTGCATTGACCCAATTTGTTTATTTATTGAAATTGCTTTTATGGGCAACCCCGAGACAGAGTGTCTACCTCCGCCTCTATCGCTTCAATCTACAATCATTTTCTGGCCCCTGCACACTCTCTCTCTCTTTCGCCTTCAATTATTATTTATCGATTCCAGCTCAATTTGTCAAATATATATTTTCCTCATCCACTGGGTCACTGGGGGGGAGGCAGCATTCGATCGAATTCATGATTCATTGATGCTGTGATTCCATCGAAATCTATCTGAATTTGCTCCAGATCGAATGGGGCTCGAGGACACACTCCCGTGGAAATTAAATTATAAATTTAGACAGATAAATTCGGTTGATGCCTCCAGGGGCTTTACGATATTCTCCTCGCCACCCAGAAGTTCGCTTTCAGTTCTGACCAGCCGCAAATCGGTATAAATGGCTTCCCGTGCCCGGGGGCGTGGCATAGGATAGGATGTAGCATGTAGCGCTTATTTTGTGGAACCGAAAACGTGCCGCCCCTTCCCCCAAAGTGCCCTCAACCCAGTGACATTGTCACCTCCGTTCAGCTCGGCTCAGTCAGCTGGTTGTAATTGCTTAGTCTAATTTATGCCAGCGGACGAAGCAAAGTCAATGTCGAGCTGGGCGAAAATGGTACCGAAATGGTAAAGAGACTAAAACAAAACAAAACACAACAAAAACAAACAGTTGTAGGTGGCCGGGGGGGATTGTGTGCTGTGAGGGAAGGGGCAGCCCCCAGACAGCGACATGAAAAAGCGTTTATCTAAGCAAAATGTTACCAACAACGTCCGTAATTACAATTTATTGCAGGTAATTATGTAATTTTCGTGACGGATTTTGTTGTTTAAAGCTTCAGCGGGAGAGGAGACAAGCCAAGTGCGTGCGTACACTGAGAAAAGCAAAGGTTAATGGTGTAATATTGTCCACAATTTAAAGATTTTATTAGTAATGTTTGCCTACATTCTTTTGCCAAAAATAGGGTTGTAATTTCCTATAAATATTTACGAAGCTATCCGAATTATTTAGTACATTTATGAGAAAAGTATAAACTTATGCTGAGTAATAAATAAATTAATACATTTTTAAAGAACATTATAAATAAGAATTAAATCAAGACTTAAAGTCTTGACAATTACTATATATTTTAAGCAATGAAAATATTGGTTTGTTAAGAAACTAATAAAGAATAATGAAGCTTGAATCCTGCATCCAACATTAGTGTGCAACCTATACAAAAATATACTGACATTTACTCAGAATTTTTGACATATTTAAGAGACTTAAATTTATGGCGCTTTTGGCGTTTTTTAAAGAACAGACGACTTCAATACTGCACCCTCGAAAACAGTGAAATTTTTTGATATTGAAAGTAAAACACCCTTTGTATTTCTAAATTAAATTAATTCGATTTTTTCCACTCTGCACCTAAGTACTTGAAAGTCCCCCACCTCCCAGGTGCGTACCTATTTTAAATGAGTTTTCGGATCGGAAAACTTGGCCCGGCCGATTTTTTAGAAGCCCATTGCATGCGGCATGCAACGTTGATTGCCGCTGACCATGCGGGGAAATCTTCGACGGCGCTGCTCCTTGTTTTTTGTGCTGCTCTCAGGTTGCTTGATTTCTCGTTTGCCCAGTCAGCTCGTTGTCATTTCCTGTCCGAGGCTGAAAAATGGACATGTGCTTGGAGGATGACTGATTTTCTGGCCTCTTTGCCTTTGTGAGATGTTCTGGCTTCGAGCTGCGACACGCATTTCCTGCCTGGATTTTTATTGAGAACTGCGACAAGTCAATCGATTAATTATTGTGGGAAAGCTAAGCTAAGCAAATGCTAAGAGATATTTAATCAGTCATTCAGCTGTGTGTCTCCCAAAATATATAAAAAAAAAGAACTCCAACGCTTCCCCCTAATCAATGTAAAGAAACCTCTTCAAAGACACAACGTAATCTGCTTTTTCGGCTGATGTTCGCCAATTAAAACCCCAAAGCTATCTAAATCACATTAGACCCAACGAATTGGGGGGCGAGAAGAAAACCTTGTTCAGACCGCTTCCGTTGAAAATGG
Organism: Drosophila kanapiae; assembly: GCA_008042475.1. NCBI lineage: Eukaryota > Metazoa > Arthropoda > Insecta > Diptera > Drosophilidae > Drosophila > Drosophila kanapiae. Next base: position 97,163 of record VNJM01000156.1, on the reverse strand, counting down.
AAATTGAAATTTAATTTGCAGAGCGAGCGAGCGAAAAAAAGCGCCAGCTCATCAACGGCGGCATTAGTTTGCACATATTCAAATCAGTTTTTTATTTGCCAAACAAAGGCTGCAACGAGAAAGACGAAAAAATGGGGAAAAAATCGTTAAAATAAAAACAGTTGAAGAGGTGTTGGGGTAAGCCGTGGCGCGGAGAGACAGGAAATACGTTTGGGCCAACTAAACAGGGAAAAGCCGTGCGAGAAAAACTGGAAATCATTGTGCGCTAAGCCCTCTCCCCTCCTCCCCCTATGGCATCATTAACATATATTTGAAAACGCAGAGGAATGCCAGGGCTGCCCTCCTCGCTGTTCGTTCAGCGGGTTTTGTGGGTCCTCATGAAAATTTGTAAGTATGTTGGACTTGTCACTTGCACACTTCATGACCATATTTGTCACATTTGCGCCATGTTCGCGTTGGCCAAGGAGCCCGCGGGGCTCCCGGCCAGGGGTCCGGCATTGGGTCGGCTCCTGTTCCATCTCCCTGCTCCGTCTGCCCGCCATCCTGCTTCCGTCCCTCGGCGGGCAAATCAGATGCGCAACTAACGAGCAACAACCACGACAACGACAACGACGACGACATGGAAATTCGTTCGCTCTGCGTTTTGCCATACTGAGTGGACACAGGGTAGCAAAGGGTATGAAGGGATCTTCGGGAAATCGAAGGGTACCATTTGTAATTTTATTTAAATTTTTAAATTAAAGATTTGATGTTTTTAGATAAGTATATATTGTGATTTATCCAAGGTGGAGCTTTCATATAGAACTTGTTAAAAACATCTTATATTTATGTAAATTTCTGAAAGATTTTGGTGTCAAAAAATAGCTTAGTAAACTAACTAAACAACAGGGTATCCCCGATTTGCATAACAGTCACTGTTCGACAGTCACAACTTGCTTTTATTGTTCTGCCGGCTGCTGCTCCAACTGCTCCAGCTCCTGCTCCAACTCCTGCTACAACTCCTGCTCCTTCTGCTGATTCCACTGCTGATGCTGATGCTTTCTGCGGTTGCCGCAGACGCCTTCTGGCCATATTTGTATGAATAAATGCGTATTTAAGCACATACTTACAACACTTGCCATGTATGGAGCCAGCAACCCAAAAGACAAGGGACACAAGCTGGGACAGCAGCAGCAGCAGCAGCAGGAGCTGGGACATGGGACCTGGGACTTCTGGGGACCCAGACAAGGGACAGTTCCCAGTGGCAATAGGCAGGGACACCAGCAGCAGCAGAGCCGGCATTTAGCATTTTCCCCATTTTCACATATTTTTCCGGTGCGGTTATATTTACTTTATGGTTCTCTCCTAAATAGCGGAAATATTTCAGTAGCAAACAATAACCAAAACAAATCAATAAGAAAAAAGCAGTGGCAAAATTTATTAATTAAGCCCGAACAATTTGTTAAGCTCTTTTTATGCTGCCCGCAAGTTATTCAAATGCAAAATTGCCATTTGAGTAATTGAATATTAAATAATTATCTAGAGTTTATCTAGGAGAAATCGGAGTGGAGGCCATGTCAAAATGCATTTAATGGAAAAAATACTGTAATTTATGCATATTATTAAATGGAATCAAGTGTTTCGGGATAAATATAGTATAGTTCAATGAAGCCATTAAGGCATTATCATAAATAAATAATAATAAATTGATATGAAAAGCGAGAAGAAAATGGGTAAAAAGTATTTAAAAAAAGGGGGTCGAGTCTCCTCCTCCATTGAGAATGCCTACATCTGAATTAATATTTTAAGCAAATCATAAATTGCTGACATACAAACCTCTTTGCAATATTATTAACAATTTATGCTGCTACCTGCCGCTGGAATTAAATAATTTATACGATTTTTGCACATCTCTCTCTCTCTCTCTCTGTCGTTGCAGGTCCTTCGCCACGATCTACAATATGTTTGACAACAAGTTCCGGCATTGAATTGAATTTAATAAAATAAATTAAGCCGGACTGTGTGGAGCGGGTCAAAAACACACAGTTTGAATTGTTAATGAGCAGCAGTGGCAACAACAAATACAACAACAACAGCAAGTGTTAAATGCTGCCTACGTCGACGTTGCTGCCAGCGCCGCTGTTTCGACAGTGCTGAAAAGTCAATTAAAGGTAATCAAATCGAAACTGATTGCATTACAGCACCGGCGACAATAATTTTAATTCGCATTGATGTCGTGTCACTTATTTCATTTCATTTTCTGCTAAATACAACAATTAATTGGGGACAGCAGCGAGCTCCCTGTCAGCGTCAGAGCTCCCCTTTATCGGCGCCCCTGCCCCGAGCCTGTCGCACTGCGGTTTTAACCGCGCCAAATGACAAGTGCGCCTGCCTGCACACGCGGTTTTTCTCGCCACTGCTGTTTGCTGTTTTTTTCCACTGCGTTGGCGATTTTCGGTTTCAAATTCGTTTCATTTTTTTTTGATACGCTTGAAATTCGAGGTTTATGGTTGGGATTTATGATGTATAGGCAGCTTAGGAGTTAAGCCTGCGGACTAAGGCCGATTGGATAAATACGGCGATACGTTTTGATGGTTTTAATTACTTACAGAGATTAATTTGTATTTAAATAGAGGAAAAAACATGCTTTTTATCACTTTCATATTAATAAAAACACATTTTAGATTAGTTTAAGCTTTTTATTCAACAACAAAACGGTTTCAAATTAAATATATTTATATTTTGAGAGGAGTTTATAAAAAAACGAATGTCTTTTAATTATAATTTGTATTTGTAAACATAATAAACTCAATCTCATAAATTAGGTAAAGAATTTTGCAAGTATTTTTTATTACAAACTTTATTGCCATTGATTTGTATTTAAGTTTTGCCCAAAAGTTAAGCAGCTTTTCCTCTATTTTCCGCACTCAAATTCGACTTTTCAAGTATTTTCGCTACCGATTGCGACTTTGACTTGGCAAACTTACGTGCCTTTTTGGGGTTAACCAGAACAACTTAAAGTGCAACAAGATGTGGCCACTAATTGCGAGTTGTTAATGTTGGGAAAACAGAACGGGCAACTCAATTGAAAATCTTTGGCGACTCTGGAAACTCTCTTGGCAAAGTAATATAAATCACCCAAGGGTTCAGCCCGGTCACAGCTCGGGTTCGAGCTGGAGCTCGGGGCTGAATGGTTGCCGGTTTAATGACGCAAGTAATTGCAACGACCGGCAACTTGCAACTGGCAGAAGCAACAGAAGCAACTTGCAGCGCGCACACAGAAAACTGGCAAGCTAAAAGGGGCTAGAGACTTAATGAAAATCAAACAAAACAATAACTCAAAGTCGGTCAACTGTGCTGGGGAAAATGCACCAACGACAACCATCGTTGTCGATGTCAATGATATTCCCCCTCCGAAAAGCAATAATTGATAAACGAACATCGGCGAACAGATGTACAAGTGTTCAGATGAATGAATCAAGCTCAATGACGATGATATCCACGACATGCGAGCCAAATCAATTGATTTATGCAGCTGGAGCTGCGTTTAATTGAAAGCAGTAATTAAATTAATGACTCCTCATCGTCCGGCGAAAAGTCGGGCCTTAATTAAGTCAAGGAATGACGGCTAGTCCTAACTAGACATTACAGTAGACACTCTGGCATGTGCATTCTCTGGCGCCGGCCAATGCACTCCACAGCCCAGAGTCCATTCAGAATGCGGAAGTTCAATTATTTCTTGGTTTTATTAAATTTTATTTGGTTTTTTATGGAAACCTGAAGCGCCCCAAAAAATGTTTTATATATGTGAAGCCATGGAAACAGCGCATGAAACACTCTCGAAGAATTTCGCTGACAAAAGAGTTTTAGGACGTGACTTTTCCGCAAAGTTTTTACATTACTGATAGTACTAATAATGTGATAAAGAAATTGCATGGCTATATCTAAATATGATGTCATTGTGTCACATCGATTAAAGAGCACATTTTAAAGAGAAAAATCATATGATTTCGCTTATTAAATAATATATTTGACACTTTAAACTCCCTTCTTAAATACTTGGCAAAGATTTTCAAAGAAATATAATGTGAAAGTATTTTTGTCAGAGGGAAATGGAAATCTTATAATTACCCACCCCTTTACCCCTGATTCCCTTCCCCATATTTAAAATGATTTAATAAAATCTGAAATTTTATTGCATTCCGTGGCGGAAAGTATTTTCGCGCTTCGCGTCTTTACCTCACATATATCATGGCGGGGCCCGTCTTCGGCTTATGTATTCATAATTAAATTAATTAAATTCTTGCGCTTCAATTAAAATCTTATTAAGTTTCCGTATGCCTAGCCATCCACCAACACCCCAGTTCCAGTCCCAGTCCCAGTCCCAGTCCCAATCCCTGTCCCCTTGGCAGCCACAATGAGGGGGAAACTGAAAAATTGCCGAGAATGGTGGCGAATGAGGAAAAGTGAGAGAGATGAACATACAAAGGGAAAAGTGGGAAATGAAAAACTTCTTACAAAGCTTACTTATTCGCACATCACGCAGACAACTGCAGACTTTTCACTGGCAAATACTTTTCCTGTCTCCAGAACACACATATGTACACACACGTTAAGCATTATTCAACGGCCAGGAAGGGGAAAAAAATGGCTAAAAAGAGTGTCCTGCTGCCGCGTTGGTCCTTTTTTGGGTGCCGGCAGCCAGCACAGGATGCCAACAGCAAACAGGACGAAGAAAAATGCTCACCGACCGACCATGTGGTTCAGTTGATGTTGCTGCCGCCGTGTTGCTGTTGCAATGTTGCTGCTGCTGCTGCTGCTGCCGCCGCGTTGCACATATTGCTGCTGCATTCTTCGCATAAATTTCGCCATCGCACTTAACTCATGTCTCGGGGTCTCTGTTTAAATGAGTCTGGTTAGCTCTCGCCGTTACGGCACTGGAAAAAATTTAATAATATTATAATAAAGCAACGAGCAAGAAAGATTTTTCCAATTCTGTATTGCCCAGGTTTTCTATTAGTTTCTTTAGTGGAATGAAAAGTGCTTTAATATTTCTTTTGAATGAGTTTTATGCATTTTTTTCCGACTGTTGTTATCTTCATCTCGCTCTCCCTCGCTTTGAGCTCAGAGCATAAACAATGGCGCTGTTTAAGGCGAAAAAAAGAAAGGGAGTAGCGCAACTTGCCCCTTGCAGATGCCACGTAGAACTGTGCACACATGTGACGCACACTTCCCGCATCACCACCCACTAGCTCCACCTCCTCCCGCTCATCCACACGGCCTTGCCTCATGTAAAATTCAACGCCAGCAGAGGCAGGGCAGAGGCAGAGGGCAGTAGGCAAAAAGTTCAGTCTTATTTTATCCTTTTTTTTGTACTTCATCGTCGTGTACAATGTTGAGCGTGGAAATTTAAAAGTAAATGCAAACAATATGGAACATTTTAAATGCACAGTGGAATGGCGAAAATTGGATAGTAAAATCATAGCAGGAGTCTTTTAAATGATATATTATAACCAGAAATTGTATTCCAAAGAAAATCTTTCACTGAAATCTTGAATATTTTATTATAAAAGCAGAAACTTGACATACTAAAAGTAATTTAAGATTGAAATATATTTTTTATTTTGAAATAATTTTTAGAGATTGCAAACCCTATTAATTTACAGAATCAGTGATTCTTTTATTAATAAATGTTATTACTAATACTAATAATTAACTAATAATTATTTATATAATATATAACCTCCCCTTACCTAAGTGTAATAACTATTCCCTTGGCAATGTATTTATGTTACTTATTCCCCAAGACTTGCCACACTGTGCCATTTACTAGACGGAGGACAGCACCGGGCCAAGTAAATCACCGCAACTGTGAAACTAAATTTCCAGGGCACTAAATTTACGCACAGCCAACTAAACCCGTAGAAACGGAAACCGAAACCGAAACCGACACCCGGCCCGAACCTCAGTTAACCCCAAGCCGAAAGGAGGAGGCAGGCAGTGTAAGCTGCCCGCTTAGATCCTTGTCTCACTCACACTGCCACTCTGTCTCTTTCTCTCTGTCTTCCTGCACTTGTTTCCTTTCGCTTTTGTTACATCCTTGCCGTGCAATTTTCACCATTTTGTGGTGCACTTTGCGCCTGGCCGCGATTTTCCAAAAGATTTATGGCCCACGACATGGAAGCGGAAGCGCAGCCGTCCAGGCCACTAAGTCCAGCTGCAGGTATGCACCATCCCATGGGCAAGACCACCACCTTCCATCTGCCACTTGCCACCAGCCACCCACCTGCTTGTTGAGTCAGCAACAAAAGGGTAAGGAGCAGGCACTGTCGCGACGCTTTCGCCTAATGCCTGTCAGCAAATGCCGCTGTAAGGCGCTAAAGCTGTCCCACCAGTCAGATATCCCAAATCCTGTGCACCCAGAGAAATATATTGTCCTTGGAAATTAGATTTAAAATGCTGGTAACCTCCAGTGTTCATACTTCAAGACTTTCTCAGATTAAAACCTACCTAGGATTAGTTACTTTATTCCAAGCGAAACACTTTTTTTCCCGAGTGCATAGCTTTTTTGGGCTTAAATCCTCTAGGCCCTTACAAGTTGGCTCGTTTTCATTTAGCGCCCTTTACCTTTTTACTATTTAATGCTTAATTTAAATACAAATCCGATCTGTTTGCTGACTTTTGTCGATAAGCGGCACCAGAAATGATGGCGAAAGTTGGCAAACTTTTTCCCATCTCAAAAATAAAAAAAAGAGAAGAAGGAAAAAGACGCTAAAAGCGGCTGCAGAAAAAATCATTTGCTTGGGCAAAATGGCAATGGCAACGGCAATTTAATTTGCTTTGGCTTAGAGCTCGGCAAACTTTTCGGCACTTGAAATGGGAGTTCGACCTGAAAGGATCCTGGGGTCTAGAGTTACGCAGCTCACTTAAGGACTCGAGTGTAAGGTAAACAAAGTCGAAAAGGAAAAAGGGGAAAATGTATTAAAGGCGGTGGAAGGGGAGATATAGCTTGATTCTTTAACATTTCTTTGAGAGATTACATTAATTGTTGCTTAACTTTTATATTTCTAAATATTATTTGCAGTTCTCTTTAGTATATTTATTTGTAGATACTCTAAATATTTTTAATCGAAGCAACTAGGAATGTTTAAGCACATGCCAGGTTATCCTGACTTTTACACTTATTTTATCATTGAAATGGTCTTGGTTTTTCCCTTTTCTAACTCACACAAGCTCGCCTCCTTTTCACAATTTCTGGCAGCCTCCGTCTTCTGGCCACCCATTTCCATTCTCTATTCATGGAATTTATGTCTCAACTTGCCTAAGTCGTGTTTGCAGTAAAATCTCTACTATCGCGCCTTAATTTTAAAGCCCTCAACGCTAAATGCTTCACTCCGCGAACCCTTGCCCGTGGCCGTGCCAGGAGCCAGGAGCCCGAAATCCGACCCGACCCGAACCTCAGCCCGGATCCTAGAAACCGGAGTTGTCATGGCAAAAAGCCCTCGTCGCCATCTGCAGATGCGAGCGAAGTTTATGTTCGACATGCTGTAATGGCGCCATATGCGCGTTTATCAAAAGAGCCACGCCCCGAATAAGTCCGGGGGTATAAATATATGGGTTAGTTTTCCGCTTGCCATATAAATTTGTTTAAGACATATAGCAAGGATCAATAGCTCGCGATTTATTGTCTGCCGCACATAACTTTGTCTTGGCTTTAAACCCGCAGACACGCGGAAGTGCTAAAAGGGCGGGCAAGGTCGATGGGCGAAACTTTTTTACCTAATTTCGACTTTCCACTGTCGCCGCCGCCGCCGCCGCTGCCGCTTTTCTGGGCAGAAAGCCAGCCCCACGCGGCCAAAGCCACCAAAGAAAAAAAAGAAATGCCAGAAAGTGGGGAGAGATGGGAAGAAAATTATGGCTAAAATGGCGACGTCGTCTGGGCCGAGAAAAGAGCTCCACGACGTCGTCGGCTTGCGGTCGTTTATATGTAAAATATTTGGTTTACTTTATGACTGCTTTGGGTATTACTCTTTACTTTCTTGCACTGCCAATTCCGCACTCTCTCTCTTTGCCTAGCTCTTTTGGGCCAAACTTTTTGGCCAGGCAGTAAAAACAAACAGATGCGAGATGGGGCTAGGACGGTGCTACGAATTATGCCATAAAAGCATCGTCGTAGTTCCAACTTTTGCCAAATTCTTGGCTTGTCGTCGACATCATCCTCCTTGTCATCCTTCGCCTCCTGCTTGGGTAACACGGCCGTCGCTGTCGTCGTCGCCGTAGTCGCCGCCGTCTTCTAGTCTCAATGTTCAAGGGAGCCATAAAATACTTTCTGAATCCGGTGGAGCGCATTGCTCCTGTTCTCCTGTTCCTGCCTCTATTTTCCGGGTGGGAGGAGGGATTACCGCCGAGGGAGTCTCCATTGCAGGACCAACAAATGAGCCAGCTCACTGGGGCGCCTCTTTAACTGCTCATTTCGGGGTGTTGAACTCTGGATTGGATTGCGTTTGGGTTGCCAAGGAGGGTAGTCCTTTCAACATACAGGTATTGCTACGGTTTATATTAAAACCAATCAAGAGAATAGCTTTTAATATTATTTGTTGATATTATTTATTTAAAATGTAGTCAGTGGCTTCTTTTCTAGGCTTACGTTCTGGTCTAAAAACACTTTAAGTCTCCTTAAAGATTGCCTGATTGAGGTCAATTGCCTTCTCTTTTCCCTAACCATCGAAGTGGCTTTTGTTCGCAGCTTGAAAGTGACTTTGTTTTCCCATTTCTGGCTGAATTGCTCTAAAATTAGCTACTCCGCGCTGATTATAGTGACTGCCTGCCGATCTCATGTAGCTTTTGCGGTTCAGAACCAGAAACCGTTCAATTCGTGAGCCAAATTCCGAATCGAAATCCAAAACCCAAACCAAGCCCAAGTCCAATTCAATTGCCGAAGGAGCGAGAGTGGGCGGGGAGCAGTGCAGTCTTTGGCCCGATTACCATTACTTAAAATTGAAGTAACATGTGTGGCGATGCGCAATTGCCAAGCGCCCCCCGGCGACCACTCATAGATTGGGGGAATCCGCTCCAATCTATGCCATATAGCCGAGCACTGGAACCACCCATCTATTGTTTCGTTTTCTATTTCACAGACGAGTGGATGTTGCCTCGGCGACTTTCACTGGCACACAGCCTTCAGCCTTGAGTCGCGGAGTGGGAGTAGGAGTAGGTGGTGCTGGCCATCTGTGGTGGAGGAGTGAAGGCTATGGGGTGGCCCAAATTCAGCTTCCAATTCGGTGCTGGCTGTGCGTGAGGCACCGAACGCCACGCCACGTCTTTGTTTTGTCTCCTTGCGATGGCAAATATTTGGTCTGCTCGCGCCGAGCAGGAAAAAGTATCTCGCAAATGCACACAAAAAGTATCTGGCAGATGCACAGCCTTGAAGTCAAAGTCTTGGGAACACACACCAAGAAAAATGTGTTAAGTTAGGCCAAATGAAACATATTTTAGAGTGGTTTAAATATTATAAAACGTGGAGTTTTATTAATTACTGCATAGAAAAATGTATGTAAAATTCATGGATCCTCTATAAGTATATACTTTCTTTATACTATATTATATTTCTTTCTGTGCATAAACCGAAACACTGTAAACTGTGCAAATAGTGCAAATAGCAGGGGGAAGACGTCAGGACGACAGGACGGGGACCAGTACATGTCTTGAGCGGAAACTGTGCCAAAAGACGTATGGCACAAAGCAGGATAAATTTGCCAAGTTTATCATAGCATACAGAGTGAGTAAGGGGTGCGGAGGGGGGCGCGACTGACTGGAACTGGAACTGGGACGAGGACGGGGGCGTGGGCGTGGGCGTGGCAGGACTTGGCTGTTGGCAAAACATGAGCCAAGGCATTGAGCATAAAATATTGTCGGCGATATTTTAAGGCGCGCTCAAGCGAAATTGTCATATAAATAACACCCGGGGAAAGGGGTGCCTGCTCCAGAGCGGTTGCCTTCTCCCGGTTTAAGGTTTTAGGATATTGGCTGGCGTTACTTTGAAATATTAAACATTTGGCAAACACCGGCAAAGTTAAAGTTTATTGCCGACGTTGATGGGGAGGCACCACCGAGTTGCGGAAATTGGGGCAGCCGAAACCTGGAAGCCATTCGATTCCGATGCTATTTTTAAGCACCGCCAAACTTTTCGCCCGCAACAGATAAAAGTGGCAAAATGGGCACAACTGTACTTGCCAAACTGCCCCCCTCCCTTGCCCTAAGTTCCCATTTTCCCTCTTTCCTGCCTGCTCCCTGCCATTAAATCAGAAACATGCATTTATTTAGCAATTTCCACCAACTGCAACAGCAAAGTTGGTGGCAAATGATTTTCTTCTTTTTTTTTGTTCTGCTGGCAAATTTTCAAAATGAAAAAAATCGTATATATACATATATATCTAGACTAAACAGAGCGAGAAAGAGAGAGAGAGAGTGTTAAAAGAGGGTGGCTCTGTGGAGCGGAAGTCATAGCGCAGGGCCAAAAGCAAAACCGAAATCCGGGGGAACCGAAAACCGACAAAAGACGGAACAGAAAACGGCACCAGACAGATACAATAAAAAAGGGGTTTGTCCACCCGCCAAACCGCCTAACTGGCCCCATCCCCCACATCCTTTTCTATGCTGCTATTTTTTTGGGGCCATGACACACCATGAAAAAATGTATTTTCCGATTAAGAAGGTTTTAATTATCAACAAAGCATTGGTTTAAAAATATAACAAAAATATTAAAGAAGCTTAATTACATTTGATTTAAGTTACAGTTTTTTTTCTCACAAAATTACAAGTATTATCCAAGATTAAGACTACAAAGCTTTAATAATGAAGTTCCCTTACAAAAAAGAGTTTATATTGAAATTACCCTTAAAATTACATAAGTTTTGTAACAGTTTTCCTCTCTGTGCAGAGTTCAACTCACAGTCAAACATTTCCAACAATGGTCGACAGAAGATATAGACGGTGGCAAACGCAGGGGCGTATGACCAGTGGAGTGTCTAGAGGGGTACAACTTGGACACGAGCGGAACTAATAAATGAGTTTCAGCAACAGTAGCAAACCAAATAAAAATGTCCTAAAAAAAGGGCAACAAAGGCTGCCGAATAAAATCTCAGCGGCAGACCATAAAATATTAAGAGTTGCTTTACCAATGGGGAATGGGGATTGGACTGTCCAGATGGGGATGGGTGACAATATAAAGAGCTTCTTAAGGGGTATTCTTATTAATAGAGATAGTCCTAGTTTAAGCTTAACTTTCTTTTTAAGGTAATTATCAGAATAAGTGTTTGTTTATGAATCTATTAAACTACTTCGTTTTTATCATTTTTTAACTATAAACTATAGATAACTTAAGGAGTCACATATTCTATAAGTTCTTAGAATAAATATTCACTTCTAAAGTAATTCTTTAAACTCTCAGCTCTCATTAAACTAAACTTCAATCTGCAACTAAATACATTCTGGAATTAAAATTCCTTGCTGCTCTTTTAGCATCGTATAAAATGGTGTTAAATGACCGGGCATAAAGATAAAACAATAAGGCATAAAAAGGACCATAACCTACCATCTTAATGTGCTTGGAACTCCTTTGAATTTGTTTCCACCTCAACTCCCAACGCCTTCGGTGAAATAAATACCCTAACCTAACCCGACAGATGACTTCTCAACCTCCCGACAGGTCCTGGCTGGCAGCTCATTGAAAACCAGGCCTGCGGTATCGCGTTGGCCATTTAACGGGATTTTAGCAATTTAAATATGATTTCCCTCAGCCCATCCTTCGTCCTCTATATCCTTTGCTCATATGCATTCCAAGCAGCTGCGGTGCAAACAGAAGAAAAAAAAGAGGGAAAAACTTCACAGTTTTTGTTTTTATTTGCCCGAAAATGTTGTCGGTTGTTTGTTCTTCGAGGAGTCCCGACTCGGGAGTCCTCCCAGTCTCAACAAGTTGCTTTATGGCATATGCATGATAATGATGAGGAGTCGGATGGGAGCGGCATCGGAAGACCCCATCCGCCACGAGTGCCATTTTTTTGCGGCCTTGTTTCATATGATGGCCGCTCCCGGGTGTTTATGTGATATTTACATAATAAAAAGCGAGAGTTTCGGCGTATGGCGGATGGGAGTTATATCCTTTTGCCGCCTCCCCCTTCTGACCCACATCTATGATTATTTTCATAGCGCCTTTGGGGCTCAGCGGCAGCAACAAAAGCAGCCACGCCCACGCAGCGTAAAGTTGAAAAATATGAAAAAGGGGCGATGATACACACAACATCCTTTTGTCTCTCTTCCCAACCAAAAAAAACCCCTTCTCCCCGCCCTATTCGCCAGCGGAGAACAACAAAGGAAAAAGAAATTCGCTTTTGTTTTATTTATTTTATGGCCCGTTTGGGGAGCCCAGTGCCGATATCCTTTTTCTGGGGCCCATCCTTGAACTTCTCGCAGTTGCCGCGCTAAATTAAGTTTTGTTTTGCCAGTAGTCCCCAGACCCTGCCCGTCCGTCCCCCCATTCGGTCCCGCAGCTGATAAATGTCCCCAAAAGCAAACAAAGTGCAAGTTGTTTTTTAAGTTTTTGGCCCCAACTATGCGGCATATCTTTGGCCTGGCCCGGGGAATTCGTTTTGGGAGGTGGGTCCGTGGTTCTGGGGCTTTTGGGGTTCTGACTTTGGGGACCTGCCAGTTGACACAAAGGGTTGCCGGGGTTGGCCCTTGTCTGACATCCGGGGGCTGGGCAGGGTGAAAAAACTGACTTTGAGGACCTTTCTGGGGGGGTTGAGACTTCAAAGGGAGGTTCTTCTCTAGAAAGGACTGCCTAGTGTGTTTATTATTGTATTCAAAATTAAAGCTGGTTTCCTGAATTCCTTAGAAAGCTGAAATTAAGAAAAATACTTTACGTGAATTTCATAGTCAACAGAAACAGATTTAAAGAGACATTTCCGCTGAAGTAGTTTAGCTAAGCTGCCAGCTCCAACCGGCTGCCAATCTCCATTTCCATTCGATCGATAATGGCCATCTCCGAGGCTCGGAATCCGCATCCGAAACCGGCTAACTGCCCGGCAACCATTAAGTCGGCAACAGACTGTGTCCGTCTGTCGGGGGAGGAACTGTTGAAGTGAAACCAAGGCAGCGACTTCCATTCGCTCCTGGCCGCTAATTCCGCTCCTAATGTCCAGGCCGTGGCCATTTAAATTGTCTTCATTTGTTTACTGGCCGACAGACAGACAGAGCGGCAAATGGAGGCAACTCCCGGGGGCGGGCAGGGCAGTAATCCGCAAAACTACCGATTAACTCCCGATGGGGGCGATGGGGATTGCAGCTGCCAAATCCAATGAAAATCCGAGAGTCGAGTCGGAGCAATTTGGAACTCTAATGGAAAATCAATTTAAAGCATTCTTCACTCTCCTCTCTTCTCGTTGCAGGCGAATGCCGGAGTCTGGACCTGAAAGCCATTGGCGAACTTGGCCAGAACGTAGTTAACCGAAAAAGGAGAGCAGAAACGCGCCAAGCTAGCAAGAGCAAAAGAGAAAACATTAAGGAGGCCAGAAGCAGCGGCCAATTACCATGTCGCTGGCCCATCATCTCGGCCAGAACCTGGGCCTCTTCCTGGGCCTGTGCCTGGTCCTCTTGGCCAGGCTGCAGACGGCCCGCGGGCTGGCCAACTGCCCGACTGGCTGCGAGTGCGATGACGACACCCTGATGGTAAACTGCGGCGAGGGCACCCTGGACGTCCTGCCCATCGCCCTGAATCCCGCCATCCAGCGGCTGGTGATCAAGAACAACAAGCTGAAGACCATCGACTCCTCGATGCAGTTCTATGCGCAGCTCACCTTCCTCGACCTGTCCTTCAACGACATGGTCTCTATACCCGAGCGCTCCTTCGCCTACCACGCCAAGCTGCAGGAGCTGCACCTGGACCACAACAAGATCGGCCAGGTGTCAAATCGCACCTTCCAGGGCCTGTCCACCATCAGCGTGCTCAATCTAAGGGGCAACCTCATCGCCGAGCTGGAGTACCGCACCTTCTCGCCGATGGTGAAGCTGGCGGAGCTGAATCTCGGCCAGAACCGCATCAGCCACATTGATCCGCACGCCCTCGACGGGCTGGTCAACCTGCGAGTGCTATACCTGGACGACAACACTCTGACCACGGTGCCGGGCGAGCTGACCTTCCAGGCGCTGCCCTCGCTGGCAGAGCTCTACCTGGGCACCAACTCCTTCATGACCATTCCGGGCGGAGCCTTCCGGGACCTCAAGGGCTTGACCCGCCTGGATCTGCGCGGAGCCGGGCTCCACAACATCTCAGAAGATGCACTCAAAGGTCTGGAGGCCCTCCGCTTTATGGATCTGTCGGATAATCGGCTCACAGCGATACCCACGGCCGCCTTCAAGAGACTGGGGCGCCTGGAGGAGCTGAGCATCGGACAGAATGACTTCGAGGTGATCTCCTCGGGTGCCTTTGCAGGTCTGCGGGAGCTGCGTCACCTGGAGCTGACTGGTGCCCAGCGACTGCGGCGCGTTGAGAGCGACGCCTTTGCCGGAAATAGCAATCTGGAGCACCTCAATCTGTCGAGCAACAAGCAGCTGAGCGAGCTGCCCGCCACTGCCCTGGGTGGACTGCCTCACCTCAGCACGGTGGTGCTGAAGGCCAACCAGCTGAGCACCCTGGACGAGGGCCTGGTGCCCTGGGCCGATCTCCAGACGTTGGATCTCTCCGAGAATCCCTTCGTCTGCGACTGCCGGCTCCTGTGGCTGCGCCACCTCCTGCTCAGCCGAAACTCGAGTGGCCAGTACGCCCCGGTGATGTGCGCCTATCCCTCCGCCCTGCGGGATCTGCCGCTAGCTCAGCTCGCGGAGCCACTGCTGGGCTGTGCCCACGGAGCAGCCAGTAAGCAGGCCATCATCGGCATCCTGGTGGTGGTCTGTGCCGCCCTGATCACCACGCTGGCCCTGCTGCTCTACACATGCCGTCGCCGCATTCGGGAGATGCTGAAGGGACACTCGGCGCTGGGCAGGAAGGAGCGCGAGTACCAGAAGACCTTCTCCGATGAGGAGTACATGGCCAGGCCGCCGCCCGGCTGCGGAGGCGTGCACCCGGCAGCCGGAGGCTATCCGTACATGGCCGGGCACGGCAGCAGCGGACGGCCGATTCCGGTCACCGAGCTATAGCTAGAAGCACCACCCCCGCCTCAGCTGCGGGGCCGGGGTGGCGCCAGCACCGCCAGCGGGGCGGTGCAGCAGCTGCAGGTGCCCAGCGCGGTCGACCAGGCCTCCAACTCCTTTGCCCAGCTCAGCCACATTCACTACATGACCAATAACGGCGGCCAGTCCTCGAAGATGCACCACTCGCAGCAGGACATGCGCCTGCTGGCCTGCAATGGCGGCAAGTCCTTCAATGCCACCTCGTTGCCCCGCCACCGACCGCCGCCGGCGCAGGTGCAAGTTCAGGTCCAGGAGAGCACTCTGTCCCACTACAGTCAGCCGCTGGCCAACGGCATCCGGCTGACCCAGGACCACTTCAACCACAACCAGCACCCGACCTCGAACCAGAGCCACCACTACGGCGGCGTCTATGCCAAGCCCTGCGATGCGATGACCGAGCCGGGCTACATCCACAACAACTCCCATTACTCCCTGCCGCTGGACCACGACTTGCCACCCAGTCCCACGCCCACGCCGCCGCCGCCGGCCCTGCCGCTAAGGAACGGCGTAGGCATGGCCCTCATCCATGGCAACACCACCGGGCGCAGGTCCTTCAACAACAACAACAACGTGGCCACCTTGTCGAACAACAATCACCATGGCGTAGTGACAGCGGGAGTGGGTCTGGGATTGGGACAGGGTCTGGGTGTGGGCAACAACAATGGCAGCCTGAGGCGCTACCACTGATATCCGGCCAAGACGTGCGGCACCTTGGGCCGCACCATCATCAAGACCAGGCCGGATCCGGACATCGAGCTGCATTACTTCTACAAGGGCTGAACGGGGCGGGGACTATTCCAGGAGGATCGCCTCTAATCTTATTTAATCAGGGCTATATATTAATCACTTTCGGCTGGGAACTTGCGGGAAATAGTTGGTTAGGAGTGCCTCTCTTCCGCCAGTTCCAGACGGAATCCGACAAAGGTCCTGAATATTCTTCTTCTAGTTGGTATACTCCTGCGTTACGTGTATTCAAGGCGAGAGCATTCTGTATAAATTAGGATTTAGTTCGAGAGGTTGTAGGCAGAGGGTGGGCAAGTAAGCAGAGGTGTATATATTTAAGTGGAGGACTTGCGCACAATTTTGGCAGGCACTGTGCGTGGGCCCACAGGCCTTCGCCTCAGCTGCCACTATTCATTTGCATCCAGTGATCTTAACTATTAAGTTCTGCTTAAAAATTAAAACGTTTCAATTCGTGTAAATAATTAGAAGCTTTTTTAAAAAATAAAAACGGGAAAAATCAAGGAAATTTCAAAGGAAAAAGAAAAAAAAATTAAGAAGCAAACAACATAATTTACTTTATAAAATAACAAATTAGCTACGCGCTTAAGCACCAGTCATTAAAACTATGTATGTATTTAGCCTAAAACTATCGACAAAAATATATTCCAAAAACAAGTGCAAAAAAAAATAAAGCAAGCAAAATGAAAATAAATTATATATGCAAAACCTTAAAAATAGAACACAGCCGATTTTTATAGTTAATAGACTCAGTAAAGAATAAACTACTCATCGGAATAATAAACAAATAGCAAAAACTATGGAAAACTCCGCAATATTCATGTAGCATCTACGCCGCATTCACAAATATGAATAAGCAATTTATGCAACAGAAGTAAACAAATACAAAATACAAAGTAAATCTATATATATACATATACGAATTATACGTGTAAATAAAAGAAAATAACTATGCTCGAAAAAAAACAAAGAAATAAAAAATGTACTTATTTTATGTTCTCTTCATTTTCCAGCCTGGGCTGTTTTTAGTTTTTCCTTTTGTTTTTATCAACTGCAACGAGTCGGCAAAACTTTTGATCGATTGTACATATTTAACAATTTAATGGAACAAATTGCAAAACCAATACAAGGGAGTTAAAAGTAACCTACAAATAGAGAAACACATTGATTACCACATAAATGTAATTGAAAACTTATTCAAACGCAAATTTCATATTCATATTTCATATAATTCATAACGAAGCAGATCCTTCATCTAGTTATACGACGACGACGACACAACTATGAATAAATTAAATCAATTTTGAAATACAATTTAAGCAAATTACAAGGGAAAAGCGTAGTTAAACAAACACACACAAGCCAGGTGGCATATAAACGAGATATAGATTGTAGCCGGAGTCAAACCAAATTTGTGGATTAGCATCTCTAACCGTATCATTAAGCGCAAGAAGTTGCAACACGACATACAAGGAAATCTCTCAATGTAATCGATAATCGCAGGTGCGAGGCAGAAAATTCCAAAATTCAACAGTGTTCAAGAACTAGAATATAAAATCAAATAAAGAACAAACTTAACAATAAACTGGGAACTATATCTATTTATTCAGCTATTTCGGGGTATTATTTCGGTCAGCTATGCTTCTTATTTTTGAATGAGCATTACGCCCGTGAGAACGACGGAGGTAGCGTGGCCGAGCGGTCTAAGGCGCTGGTTTAAGGCACCAGTCTCCTCGGAGGCGTGGGTTCGAATCCCACCGCTGCCAAGTGGAAATTATTTTTATTTTTTTTATTTTGTCTTCACAGCTTGTTCAACAATCTGCCAACGATTTGGGGAACTAGTTCGGTGTCAAATGCAAATACCTAAAAACACTTTGCCATGCCAGTGTGTTTAGTTAATGCGCCAGCGCCAGGCATTCACAGCTCCACTCCAGAGTTGGAGCTGCTGTGGGAGTGCCACATGCCTGGCACTCATCTGCATAATTTAATTACATTTAACAATAACAAAAACACACGGCAAGGCACACGCACACAGCCAGGACGTGCAGCGTTTTGCGCTAATAAGCGACAGGGTCACCCTGGACCCCCTTTTACGATCCCCTTGCTGCCCGCCATGCAAGTTGTCAAGCGATGCCACGAACAAAAATCTCAAGTGAGCGGAGCTGCTGCAGGTGGCCACGTGACACGATACACGGCATAGATGGGAAATTCTGGTAAATACTACAAATAACTAGGATCTTCCATAACTCTTGTGTATATTTTGTAATTAAATTGAATATTAACTCCCTGCAGAGAGTCTATGGAAATTGTGCTCTGTTTTTTTAGACGTTTCTCTTAGGCGGGCAGAAAATAACAGAAAAATAACTGAAGAAATTCAAATTTTTGAGAGTGTATTTCCGTTGCGCGAACATTCTACCTGCCCCATTACTGGGCACTAGCTCTTTCCGTTATATTTGCTGCCCAGGCCAGGCTTAAAACATAAATTACGATTAATATAAACACCAACTTGGTTGCATTTAATAAGATAAATTATACAAGATTTTACTACTTTATAAATATATTTTTATATAATTTCTTAAAGTTTAACTTCCCCGTTTATTGGAATTTTTGTAGCCCCTCTAGTACAGCTTCCCTCACGCTCCCATCGCCAGCTGTGCCAGCGGGAGAAACCGAGTTCGTTCTGGCATAAACAGTTACACATTTGCATGCATACCCCATCCCCCTTTCCGGCTCCCTCAAGCCCCCCCACCCCTAGGGGGATGCCATCAGCCGGGCTGCTTGTTGTTGCTGCTGCTTGTGCATATGCGACATTAGCGCACGCAAACAACGTACACACAATTAGAAGAATTAACAGTAGTTAAGGCAGCAACAACACGCTCAACTTGTTGGCAAGATGTGCAGCGGTGTGCAAGGAGGGAGGGGGTATAGAAAAAGGGGGGATCCAGACTTATCCCACTGCCGCCGGCGGCTGTTGTTGCTGCTGCTGCCGGTACTTGTAATTTAGTTTCGCAACGAGTTCCGCTGCATGTCCGCCGCTGCTGCCGCCGCAACTTATTGGCCACAACATGCCAACTTATTAGGCAAAAGCGCAAAAGTTATAAATTGTTTTACAAGGCGCACATTGTTGCGGCCGTAAATATGTGGATACCACCGAGCCAAGGACAACAGGAAGCCAGCAAGTTCGCCAAGGATGTGGCGTTTATCGATTTAAAATTAAGGTGTATTCCGAGTCAAAAGGGTTTGGCCAGCAATTACTTAATCTGTGAAGAAGGAAAGGTGAGTCTACTTGTGGTTAGAAAATGTAGTTGTCAAAACGAATGTTTGAGCTTAGCACTATGAAAATGATATTATGACACTACATTGTTGCTTTCGTTGATTGAAGGTATTAAACGAGGGCAGGGTCACACTGGCTTCAGGTCGGTAAAAGTGCTACACATACATTGTATTTAATAAATACCAATTTGCCTCTTTATTTTGTTTATTCTTATTCGCCGCATATTGTGACATAAACACAAGTATGATTTAAATATTTTTGTACTCATTTTTGGATGCCTTTGTAGTTGCATTATTTTGCAAATGTTATTATGACACTTCCATTGTTGCAAGTTTTCATCAGCCACACTGGCTTGCTTTTTTTTTCTTTTTATTATTTATAAATTAACAATGTAATATGACATTATACTACTTCCAAATATCATAATGTTCAAATATTAATAAAACTCATTTTTAATGACTATTTATCATGGTCCAAGATTTTCAAAAAGAAATACATAAAGTTTCCAGCAAAATGACTAACAAAAGGACTTGGCATTTTGTTATAAACATTGTTGCACATTTAATGAAAAATATTTTGCTCGTTCAACGTCCCACAACAAATGCACTCGTCTGAGAAAAATTACAAAAATATTTTTAATTGCCAGTCATAAATTTACGCCACCGAAATTGTTTTCAAAAACAAAAGGAGTCCGACCTGCGTCTTCGGCTCTGAGAGGGAAACCCTCGCCTCCCGAACAAAAAACATTTTGTCTGCTGTGCTAATTTATATGTTAATTTTTTTCATATTTCCATACACACAGAGTGAATATTATTTCTGTGCTATTTCATATTTCGTTGATGCGGTCGCTTTATTTTGAATACAAAAACAGGAAAGGATGCCGAAAGCCCCCGAAAAACAACGGCAGCAGCGCGCAGGCAACATAATGCCATCGTCTATTCAAAAAGGCGTTTTGGTTTGGCTTTTCCTTTTTCTGGGTTTTATTTTGCATGAAATTTTCGCTGAACTCGCACAATACCAAGTCGGCGAGGGGATTGGGGTTTTTTGGGGTTGGTCAGGGGCTCATAGGCAGCTTTTTAATTTTCAGCATGAATTAGAATAATAGTCAACGGATATTACACAATGGCAGCGCCGGCAGACTCCGGGGGGCTGGAGGCGTTGGGGATTTCCGGTCAGCTAGGGTTCGGTTTGTTGGCCTTGGGGCTTAGGGCAGCTGCCGGCCATTAAGGGAATAGTTGATGGAAGGAATCTTTAATGCGAAACTAACTAACTAAGCCAGCCAATCCTTCCCTTTTTCCCTGGGGATTAACAGAAGGGTTGCCGAAAAATAATTAATTACAGCTCCTAAGCTAGAAATTGGAAATGGCTACAATTAATGATTATTTTTAGCTGGAAAATATACATTGCCATAGCACTTAATATCTCTGCCTTAAAATTCTTCAGATTTCTTTATTTCCGCTGTGACAAATACAAATTCGCAAGGCATTCAAAAAAAAGTGAACCATTTCTTGGAAGCGCTGCTGGAAACAAGCAAACACAAAAACAGCAAAAACAAGGACCCAAAAAGTGCTGACACCTTTGAAAAATTTTCACGCTAATAAAACACAAAACATGCCAGAGCAATGTGAAGAGCGTGAAAAGCGCGGAGGAGTCCGCAGTTCCCGCGATGGATGGCAATAAAGTCAGAGAAGGGTCCAAGAGGGCTCCGCTTTCCCCGAGAAAGCAGGAGTCGGCCCGGAAAGCCCAACAAAAGGAGCAGAAGCCGCAAGCAACCGCAAGAAGGGAGACTGCAGGGAAAATGTTGGAAAGCCCAGGGAGAGGGTCCCGCCGGCCCAGGACCTGTTTTGTATTTGTCCCAAAAAATGGAAAAAAAAAGCGAGGAAAATTTGTTTTAATGCCGCGCGCTCTTTTTACGCTTTTCTTTATAACTTCTTTTCAGCTTTTTTGTCATGTTACAATTCTGCAGCGACAGCAGTAAAAAATAATACCCGCCGCCCGCGGCAACCGCAACTTGTGCAACATCATAAACCCATTTGCGTTTTTAATTAGTAACATCGCAACTTGCCCCAGTGAAGGGCTGAGGGCGAAAAGTAAATGACCATGCACAAAATGTTGCACCGAGGCAACAACTGAAACAGATAAGTCCCGGACACCGGACTCCGTACTCCGGCTCCAGCTCCACTCCACGCCACTCCACCGAAAAAAAAATGAAAACAGAAAAACTGGAGCAAATAAGGTAAAAATTTTTAATTGCCGCAGAAGCGAAAATTATTAAGTTGCGGTTTTGCCAGCGCTTCGAGTAGCCGGTGAGCAGCCGGTGGCCACCGCGTCCAGTTCATCCTCATCGTCGTCATAAAGAGCCAGCGAACAAAGTTGAAAAAGCGCAGCTCAAGTGGCGCAGCCTCCAGTCAGGGAATGGTTTCGGTTTCGGACTCGCTGATGGTCTCCAGTCCTTCAGTTTTTCTTTTTTGTTTTTGTTTTTTTTTAGATAGTTAAACCACGCTCGGATATGGGGCAATGACCGGGGGTCACTGGGACTGACCAGCAAAGCGGACTGTAGAATCAGTTAGGTGCCGGTAAGTGTCCTTCAAGTGGAAGGGATAATCCCCAGGAAAAGCCATGGTAATTAAAATTAAAGCTAAACATAATCAACATTGCAAAGAAGTGTATTTAAAATAATGTATTCTTAGACTCTCTTCCAATTATTTTTCTAAAAATGCCTTAAGTCTTGCGAGCACTTAATATATAAATATATATCTAATTCATTCTCTATTAACTTTAAAGAGATCATTGTATAAACTTTAAAGCAGTTTTTAAAGTAAAGGCGAGTGGAAGCGAAAAAGAAATGATGCGGTTACTTCCCCCGATTTCCTTCTGGGCAGCTTGTTAAGTCCACAAGTTTATGGCGCATCGAGCACTAAACGCTTTCCCGAAAATACTTAACCCCCGGCTGCCCGAACTTTATGTGTTCGCTGTCCCATGTGCTCGGGTCAGTCATATTTTATTTCCGAGTTTTCTTTCGCAGTCCTTATGCTCCTCGCACGTACTGATGGCCAACTCGAATGGACAGAAGTCACAGCAGAGCAGTTGCCACAATTAACACGTAGGGATGGAGAAGGTCAAATAATGGCTAGAGGGGGTGGTCCCAAAATACTGAAGATACTGGGGATTTTGAACCTTTAGATACTGATTGTTTTGCACAGCAAGAAATAGCGATAAAAACAACGAAACAAATGTTTAAAAACATCAGAAATAAACCAATAAAACAAGAAATAAGTAAACAAAAATTAAATTTATTGTAAATAAATCAGACACTGACAAAAGGCAAACGAAAACTGAGAGATTCGCTGTGGGATGATTTGCTTAAAATAATATATTTTGAAATAAAGGTGCATGGCCTGAAAGAAATATTTTATTTTCTGTAAATTATGCCTTATAAAATATTTCAAACTAAAATCCTCTTTTCTTCTAGTCTTTTAGGGAAATATATTTGCCTGGCCAAAAACGATGCTTTTTTCTTTTATTTTCTGTGCACCTTTTATTACTTATTTTGACGGACTTTTAATCGTTTTCCATCATTTCAACGCCGAGGGTTGCCTCTCCGGCCAACTGACAATAATAAATTATTCTTCGACTTTTACAAGCAACCCCCCTCCGCTCCGCTCGTAAAATGCGTAACGTTCTGGCCCCCGTCGGCGACTATTAAAAATTACATAATTGTTCAACTGCAGCAGACGCCGGGGCCGTGGCACAAAAGGTCTATCCTTGAGTTCGCTTTTTGCGTGGCAAATTGCATTATTTACTTTTCAGTACATTGCCAAAAGAATCAGGGGCGCGACCAGGGGATCGAGGGATGGCTGGAGGCGGCTGCCAGGGAACTTGAACAAATTTGTTTATGAAAATTTATGAAATCGACCGTGAATAATCGATTGTATTATGCCAAAATATTATTGCGATTTTGCCAAGGCGAGGCGAAGAGTGCGGAATGGGTAAAGGTATTAAAAGCAATTATTTATTAAAGAATTTCGGTTGGACAGTGATTAAGTGCTTAAATGAAATACATCACTGTGAGTACTAGGTATTTAATAACCTTCACTTTAAATTTATTAAAATAATCTATAAAAAGTAATAATAATATTTACTTAACTGTCCAGACAAGTCCTCTTCCTGTTTATTTGGCATTAAATGTGTTTCCAACTGATTCCTTTGTAAGCGCTGGCTTGACAACAATACCGATTATCTCGAGAGCAAATAAATTATGTAATTCAAGATATTTTTTAATAACCATTATAATCAAAATCACCACGATGTGTTTACATTGCTGGAAAGCCACGAAAAGGGCATGGGGAAAACCCAGAGAGCACAAACAGATTGTTTAAATTGCTTGTAAATAATAACAACAAACAAGTGGCAACAACAATGACCGGCAACATTGAGTATAATTTTGTTTTTGTTATTTTGCTGGTCGATAAACTTGTAACTGAGTTTGGTTTTTTTTTAAACACGCCACAGGCCAAGGTGGGGCACCAGTGGCATTTACACAGCAATTGAACCCTAAAGTGCCAAAGGGCTAAGCCCCCCCCCCCCCCCCCCCCCCCCCCCCAGCGGGGGCTCGGAGCTAGAGAGGAAAAAAAGAAGAAAACTGAACGGCGTTTTATCGGCGGAGCCGGCGACGTCGTTGCAAAAATTGCATTTTATTATACGTTCGATTGATTCCAACGGAGGCCAGGAGGCCAGAAGGGGTTAAGGGCAGTGCACTCGCCTTTATTAAGTGGCGAGTTTATGTTTATATTTACAGCCCGGGGACGGGGGGAAGTCATGTGTGAACTCCCCGCTTCCCCAGGAGCGGAGGTTATTTCCACATTTCGCCTCAAATTGAAATTGTCGATTTAACATTTTGAATTATCGTTTAGCAAATGGTCAATATTTTCCCGTACCCGTTCCCGATCCCGTTCCCTATCCTGCTCCTCGAAGTTGCGGCACACATAAATTGTACGACCATAAACAATCAATTACTTTGTGCTGGTGGCCCCACTGGAGGATTCCCTGGAGGGGTCTCTGTGGCCCTGCTGGCAGTTCTCTCGGTCTCTCTCTATCTGTTTACCCAACAAAATCGAGTTCTTGTTGGTCTTTTCAGTCGATATGTGCTATATGTGCTATATGGATTACAGTTATGAGGCACTCAGCGCAATTTCAGAACTTTAAATGAGAGCGACGCGTCGAGGACAAAAAAGATTACGTCTTTGGGACTGTGGGAAATCAGAGAAAGAGATCAAAATAATGAATTCAAAACGGAGAAGGATGAGGGCATTCATTACGTTATTGAATTAGGAAGTTGGCTAAGACTTTTCAGATCTTTCCTTAGGTTAAACATACATTTAAGGCTAGTTTCTAGTTTACACTTAAAAAGGAAAGGAAGATTTACCTAAAAACTGTAGTAAAAAGTACATAGCTACAGAAATCACCACGAGTTTGAAATCTCTTGAAAAGGTGTCTTTGAATATGAAAAAAACATATTTAATATGCCGAAAAATAAATTCGTTTATTGTTTTAATTTATTATCACACTTTCAGATACACTTTTAAGAGATTTCATATCCAAATTGACTTCAGTAGCACTCTTATATAAATACTATTATAAATACAAAGAATTTGTCCAGTAATACAATATAAAATATATGAATAAAATGGTTTTTTATGTGTTTCCCTTGAGATCTTACTGCCCAGGGCGGTCCAAATTGATTTCAGCTCAGCAATATTATACTTCTCCCTTGGATCCAACCAGGGAATGAGTAATTATCATCTCAGACATCTTAATTGTGCCCCTCATATGGGTAATCTTCAGACCAAACTGGCTGCCCCAGTCCCGAATATGTTAATGGTGTTCACACGCTGCCGCAAAAAAGTTAAAGTGATATGCGAAAAATTCCGAAAAACGACTGAGCAGCAACAACTTATTTCCACGCTTAATTAGGCATAATTAAAGCTCAATTAAAACCGCACAAAGTCTATTTTTATAGCCTTCGACGCACCCACAAAAACCGAGCAGAAGAAACACCTGAAGAAATATCGCTTCTCGTGATTTCGTCCAAAATAATAATTATTGTTTAATTTTGATTAATGATTTGTGCGCTATGTATGGCGATTAAAACGTGACTTTTGCCAGCTCGTAAATATCGCCAAGGCGAAACGTAACAGAAATTGCTCAACTGCGACTCCCCAGGCCATAGAATTCTGCGGAATTGGGGGAACCGGGCTCGGGGAATCAATATGTTTTCCCCGCTTTCATTTGACTCGTTCTGTGTTGACTCGTTCGTCTATATAAAGTCTATAAAACGCTTTCTGATTGTAAACAATACACACGATTTAATATTGCGCGCTCGTTGGCTCCGGCTCTCCGGCTCCGCCTCCGGTCCCTAACTCCCAACTCCTCCGGTACTCCCCGAGTTCAGGCCGACTGAACAGAACTGAAACTCAGTTCCCTGCGGAAACTTCAAATAAGCAAACAACACGCTGAGCACGCGGCATACCAGGAATCAGACTCTCCGGCGAACAAAAAAAATAACGAAAAAAAAAATGTGGAATTGAAACGCATGTGCGCAGCGGAATCGAGGCTCGTAGGGAGTTTTTCTATGTGTGCTGAATGGAAATGAAAAAAGTTTAAGTTTAATTTGAAAACGCTGAAAAAAAAGGAGAGAGCTGAAAAAAACGCGACAGCAGGATGTGGAAGGGGAATTGCAAGAGGTTAAGTGAGGAAACGGAACGGGTGTCATGTGTGCTGACAGAGTAAGGACTTATTGACAGTTGGCAGTGGCAGTGGAAAATACCGAAATGTATATGGCAATAAATGGCCACAGAAATCCTTTAAAGTCAAGCAAACAAAGGGATTTTTCTGGATTTACACGAAGGCACTCAAATCGATCAATAGAAAAAAAGCCATTATGGAAAAAACAATAGAAAGGGAAAATGTATGCTTGAAGTAAAGGTTTGTCTGGCATTGTTTTTAAAATATATTGTAAGCCTCTATATGAAATTAAAGTATTGATTGTCTGATCTGATTCATATTTTTATTTTTTTTTACCAAATTTCTGGCAATTTTCAGCGCCTTATTCTGTTTCTCCGACCAACCTCTAATGGGCAGCCAAATGAGCCAAGTGCATTCTTGGTCTTAATCTCCCCTGAAACTGTCTTAAAGTTGTTGCGGTCCATAAATGGTGCAGCTCTCAGCGAAAAAGTCATAAAACTACAAAAAACTGTTTGATTTACGTTCGTCTAATGATGCCTCAACCGACAACAACAATCAGCCACAATTGAGACCTAGAACAGGAATACACCCTGGACCAGCTATAAACCGGGGGAAATCGAAGCCGCAGAGAGCTAAAACCGTAGCCGGCGAATCAACATAGGGAATCGGTTTCGGAATCGGGAATGGGAATTGGAATTGGACGGCGGGGGAAAAAAAACGGCATTATCGCTGGGCTGTTCGTGGCGTAAGTTGCGCTTTGATTGCCACAAAAAGGGGCATGAAAATACAAGAAGAAGCGGGAATCCGGCGGCACTCAATACTCTTGGCACTATAAATTACATGGCCAGGGCAAGAAATCGAAATCATGACCATAGCTTCGCGTCTCGTCTCCGATTATGAGACTTAAATTGACCGAGTTGGCGGTATGGGGGGAGTGCACGGGGCAGCGATCGCATTTCGAGTCATAAATAATCATAGTTGTGCCATTTATTATGACAAAATATCATTTGGACATTTGTTTGCGGCTCTGGTCCCTGCTCCTGGATCTCCTCCAGCCTCCAATCCCCTTCCCCAATCCACGCTTATCGCAATTGTTGGATCTTTCCCTGGCATCTCCTCCTCGCTTTTTTTCTGGACTCGAATTGTTTGCACAATTTTCATTGCAATGTCTTTTTGTGCTGCGTTTTAATATAAATTATTTTTAACAATTTGCTGTGGCGGCTCCTTCGGTGCCTCGTTCTTCTCCATGGTCTCGCCACAGTCTTATTCTGTTTTTTTTTTTTTTTTTTCTTTCTTTCCGAGGGCTCTTATTGCGCAATCCGAGACTGGAACTGAAACAGCGACTGAGGTCGACAAAAAGGCCCCAAAAAAGAGCAAGAACGCTGAGCTAAAATGGGAATAAGGAGAACTCTGAATACTCTTGGCTTTGTCCTTTGAAATTTATAGGAATATTAAATAAATACTTCAATAATCACTACATATAAGGTAATAATTAAATACAATAACGGATTATAATTATAAAAATATAAGATAATTTAAGTCGCAGATGTTTGCTGCATAATTTTACCTCAACTGTGGAAAATGTACAATAAATTTAAGTATTTATGGTCTGGAATTTCTCTCCCTTTGGCTCTGCATTTTTATAAACACTCTGTCCCCGCTGTGCTTCACCCGAAAGCCCTTGAACCCGGCCATGTTTAGAGTATAGGGCAGAACTTTTGCGGCCCCAGACGCTCCGTACCGCGGGCCCTTGACCTGCCCTCGCCGACTTGGCGGCTGCAACCAAAGGCGCATAAATCTCAGCCAGCGAATGTCAGGAATTGTGGCTATGCCGACATCTCGAAGGAAGCCCAGGGTCCGCTGAAAAGTGTAAGTTTCATTTTGTTTCGTTTATTGCTGATTCCAAGGCGCAGTCGAACAATGTTCTTACCTAGCATTCCCGGGCCCGCTGCAATGTCTAGCAATTTTTGATAAGCCAGGCCAACGGACGGGAGGTGGGCAGGATCAGTGATGATGATGATGAGGTACCACAATTTAACCCATCTGGAGTACAGGGTAAAAGGTACATTAACTTGGCTTGGCAAAGGCATAAAGTGGTCTTACTAATCAACGCTTAAATATTACTAAAAAATCCCGAATCCAGCTCTTATTTGTGCTAAAAGGCAAGTTCATAACGTATTTTTGAGTCTGTTTGAATATATTTTAAGGCGCGCTGAATGGAATCCATAACGATCAAATCGTATAATCAAAGGAGGCCAGGAGACATATTTCATAAAATAATTATATAAAAGCAAGCAGCACATAGCCAAACTGGCAGTTTTCATTTACATTTCGTCGAAAGGAGACCGGGTTTTTAATTTTATATTATTATTTTTTAACCAACTCGTTAGTTTATTTATTTATTTGTTGTAATGTCATTTTGTCACCCATTTTTTATAAGGTGGTTCAAATAACCGTTGTGATTTTTTTTTATTTATTTGTTGTAATGTCATTTTGTCATGCATTTTTTTAGAAAATTCAGGTAACCATTATGTTTTTTTTTTTTGTTGTAATTTTATTTTGTCTTGCATTTTATAAGATGGTTTAAGTACCCGTTGTGATATTGTTTTATTATTTCTAGTCTCAAGAAGATCAAGTGTGCGATATGATCTGTTTTATTTTTTTAAAACTAATGTTTCTTTAATCTTTGTTTCAATATAACATATATGTATATATATAATTGTCGAGGCTATCGTCTATAGCCCACATTATGTTAAATAGATAACCAAGCTGATAAAGGGAACTAATGATAGTCCCGTATACCTTAACAAATAAACAAAAAAAAAGTCAACGGCATTCAATGCAGTTTGCGGAAAGCGGCAAATGGATAACAAAGGGGCCCAGAGAGCTGCGATTTATTTTGAATCGAATGGCATCAAGTCGAGCCGCCGGATCGAGACTCAAATCTTTGGTCTTTTGTGCGAAAAGTTCACTTGGCCGGGGGTTAAACGTTGTCATGACTATTATTTATGGCCAATTTCTTGACGCCGAGCTAAAGGATCTGCCTATGGATACCAGAAAGTTAAATGAAGATTAGTATTTTATTTGGTTAGTAAGACTTCTACTTGAAGACCTCTCCCTGCGAGTACAGATACCTATGGCTTAGTCTGCCCTGACTATTCACCTTGATCTTATTCAGATGTGTACTTGGCAGATAAATCTTTTAGTGTTTCGCCCCCGAATTCGGGGTTGCAAGCATCTCATCTAATTAAAATTTACAGCATTTTAAATGCTTGAGGAGCAGATGCAGAAGCAGAGGCAGCCCCCTGCCGGGAATCCCCCATTCTCGTTATCCTCTCGGCTGTTTGATCTCTTAATGCAGCAATGCAGTTTAATTTATGCTGCAGAAGCAACTTTCCTCACCACCGTTCCTTTGCCGGCTTTGCCCCGATGTTTATTTTTAATTTTCTTTGCATTGCTGCACGCGCCACATTTCAATGTCAGTCCCCCGATTTCACTTCACGGCCATTATCCCGCACTATCACCCTCTTCAGCATCTGCCTTATGTAATAGTCGAGTGGCGTTTCCCGGGAGTTTCCCCGAGTTTCCTCGCTTCGTCACCTTTCTCGGTTGTGCGGCGTTATTTTCGTAGCACTTGAAGTCTGCTTAATTGGTTCCTCAACTCAACTCGACTCGAAATAGTCAGCCCCACTCTATTTCGGGGCCCGGCGCTTCACCCTTTTTGGTTATTAATATTTACAACCTGGCCAAGTAATTTACAACAGTTATGAGCCCGCTCCCGAGCAGGGCGTTAATAAATGTTTCAAATTCCTTTTGAAGTGCCCGTGTGGCGGCGGAGTGAGTCAGCTGCCGCCGTGGATTCCTCTGATATATACTTATTTTTGTCCAAATCAATCGATGACTGTAGTTGCCAGCCAAGTGGAAAGTTTGGTAAATGAAAATGAACTGGAAGAAACATCTAAATAGGCTTTTATTTAATTTAAAGTCGTACTTAATCTTTTGGAAATATATTATAAGCTAGCAGGAATCTTTGCAGCTGTCTCTTGTCCAATAGAAATCAGAGTAATAGCGAACAAAAATAGAAAGCTCAAACTCAATTTCTGATTCGGATTCTGGAAGATTTTCGAAAGCTGTTTCCCATGGGCGGTGGACCTCTGATAAATTTATTATATCACGTCGGTCAGCTGGGCCTATGCATATCTCTGCCCCAAAGAGCATGGAAAATTCTGAAGAAAAAGAGGGGGAAAAACTGCCTCATGGCATGCCAATTGCAATAAGGGAGCGGGGCAGAACAGAACCCCAGGATGCGGGTGGGGCATGGGATTCGTAAAGGAAACCAAACTGCACGACTTTGGCGTTTTTTGATGAATGCGACTGCACCAGGGGAAGTCACGGGGGAGTTGCAACTTCCAAGAGTTTTAAGTTTTCTCAGTTTTTTTCCCCAGTTTTCCGCTGAGACTTTGCAAACTTCCACGAGCCTGCCTCGCCTGATTGCTAAAATTCACGCGACTCGATTGTCCAACGGAGTCGTTGGCCCAGACGACTGGCGGAGTTATGAGCTTTAGTTTTAGTTAAAAGGTCTGTTCTGTGCTGGCCCTCGTAAACAAATTTTTAGAGCCAGGTCCGCTGCCGGCCGGGCCAATGGGAAAGTAATTTAAGTGCAACGCCGAGCGGGCAAATTGTGGCCGTTTAATGAGCGATTAGAGCGTCTGCATCTGACGACGACGACGATGATGATGGCATGGCGGCACGAAGCCCATGGAGGAGCGGATGCAGGGCGCTCCATCGAGCTAGTCACCGTTATGATTGGGTGCCGATCCAATGGCTATTATTTATTTACTAGATCAGCACAGAGAACATCGCTTAGCCGAAGAAAAACCCCCTAATCCTTTCCCTTAAAAGCATCTCTTTAAATGTTTATACTTTTCAAAAAATATACATATCTCAAGTGCCTTGTAACTATAACAACCAGTACACTTTTTCCCAAGATCAACAGTTTTTTTCTTAGCTGAACTAACAAGTTTTTCCTCGAACTCTTACCCGTTTTTTAGCTCAGCGATATAGTTGAAGTACCTGCCACTTTATGAAGCTCTCACACTTGGCAGGCCTGTTCAAGCCCTTGCCTCATTATGCTAATCGCGAGTGCAAACCTAATTGAACCTAAATGGAAACTCATAAAATGCACAACCACACCGCTTTCCCCCTCTCCGTGTCTTCCGGACGAGCTGTGTTTACAGCCAAGCTCATTGAAGCCGCCACTTTGCCGGCTAAGCCCACGCGATTAGTCAGGGAGGGGAAAAAAAAGAGGAAGGAGGAGGGATCCAGAAGCAGAACCAGCACCAGAACAAGCCCAAAACGCCACTCGAGTTCACAACTCAGCTCGAGTGTCAATTAAATTAATATCAATTAAAAGCGGCTGCAACTTGTTGCATCCACTCCTCAGCTCTTCAGTCAGCCTTTCTTTCTATTTGGCTCTCGAGATGGGAAATTATGCACACGCCATCGGTGCCGTCGCCTCCGCCTTGTGAGAATTGCGAGGTGGGAGTGGCACTTAATGAAGGGTTGAACTAACAGCTATGCTGGATTTTAATCAGTCATTTCCTGGAGCCACTTGAGATATAGAAAAAGAAGATACAGCTGCGAAATACCAGTAAATCTAGCAATTAATTTCATAAATGCAAGCTTTAAAAGGCGGTATGTATACACATTAGCAGATAAAATTTAAGAAAACCGAAAAATTGTCCAACAAAAATCTATTATAAACCTCTTGTTGTTTAAAGGACAACCATGTTTTGTTACCTCTAGACTTGAATTGGTTTCGAAGGTTTCCTTGCCTTAAAACTAAAGTAGAAACCCACCGTAATCAAGTAGCTAAATCCTTGCTTATTTTTCCCGGTGCACCTGTCCCACTTTGTCAGTGTCAGCAAAGGATTAATAGAGCGGAGGAGCAGTGTTGAGGCAGATGAAGGTGGCTTGGATCAGCGCTCAGCTGCCAAAGTTGCAAAAAACGCTCCCGTGGGCGAAGTGTCACAAAATTTGCACGCAAACGCGGAAAGCCACATGGCAGCAGATATGTCGAGTGTGTGGATACCGAAGCACAGATACAGCTACAGATACGAACACAGATACGGATACAGGAGCCAAAGCTGAAGTCGTCGCCGAAGAATAGCGCGAGTGATGCGTGGAAAATAACAGTAGGTAACGACAGTCACGAACATAAGGCGTTTATTATTACGAACCAGGGAATATAATTTAAAGTTAAGTGTTTAAGACTGAGATACATTTTAGCTTCCAAAATGTATCTAACAGTTAGATCAGTTTTCTTTTTCTTATCTTTTCTATGACTGCTTGCAGCTAATCATTGGTAGTCACTGATCACTGCAATGCGGATGCCATTTCCCTTCAGCTCCAACTCCATCGCCAACGGGTGGCACACATGTCAGCGTGTATTGGATGTCGTCCCGTCGGTGTATCAGCTGCCAAGGTTGTCGCTGGGAAGGAAGCTGCATCCCAGCCAGAAGAAGCACTCCCTGTTTCCAGCTCACAGCTCCGGCTTCATCTGTCTCCGAGCATACGCGTATCTTACGCACGCACACGCATCGCATCCCATCGCAGATACTAAGATAGTCTCAGCATCCGCGACAGAGTCAAGGAAATGCGCAGAACTTGGGCACTGGCGAATTTATAGCGACAAATGTTGACTTGAGATACGACAACGGGAGAGGAGAAGCTGCCTGCTCAAATTGAATGTCAATCGATTTTAGTTTTTAATTTAAAAAAAGCCGCGCCTGGTATCCCTTCTAAGTTGGTCTGGCATGTTAAGCTTAAAGTAAAATCAGTCTGTAAAGCTAGGAATATGTTAGAATATAAGGCTATAAAGTAGAGATACATTCTGGAAATCACTGCAACTTTAAGGCACATCTCGGCGGATTGCAGTTCATGGGAGTGCCATCGTATCCCAAGGTTTTAACTCCCCCAACAGCCAACGGTAAACGGCGAGAAGAGACAGACAGACAGACAGGTCGGGAAATGGTAAAATCGCGATGGTTGGAAGACAATTATTTGACAAACGCTCGAACTGCAGCCATTCCCGTGGGAGCGACTCTCAGAGCCTATTCAAATAATGGTCCGCTAATTGTTTAATTGATAACCAGGCAAATCCCACCACGAACTCGCGTCTCGCATCCGCGGTGCGGTCTGTCAGCAATTTGTGCAAATTGCACGCACATCGCCACACGACTCCACTTCCATTAGGCACTATATAAACATATCAACACCTGTTATGGCACATGGGGCCGGCCAACAACCCGTTGCAAATATTGAAAATCACTGGTCCGGTCCGCCCACCTCTGTCCGCTGCAACCTAAATAAGTTTTATTTGCTTGATTTTGCCCAGCTCAGTTTTATGCAAAAATGTCCGCTTCCGATGGGTGTGTGTATGTGTGTGTCCTAGTCAATCAATGAGACATGCCGACAGGGGACGGGACACTCGGTCAGGCGGACAGACGGTCAGGACATTTTCATGAAGTAAAGCCGGACAGGAATGCTCGGCCGGCGAACGAGCAAGCGAGTGTCAGGTGTGCCTGGCTCTTAATCCCGCACGCTGGTCGTTTGTCGCGTGCAAAAATATTTTCAATACACTGGAAAAATTTACATTTATTGCAATTATTCACACTAATAATAATCAATTTATTTATTACCAATTTGATGCCTTGAAACTCCCCGAAATTCACTCAAATATCCCCAATTGGTTTATCGACTTTTTCTTTTCGGCCAGTGTCCTCTCTTTTGCAGCTGCATTGTCAATTTCACACGCCAGTTGGCCGTTTCCCTCTTCGACTCGTGGTCCTGGTCCCTGGTCCTTGGTTCATGGTCCTTGTTTCCGCCACCACCGCCCCTGCAACCCAGTGGAGTGTATTTTGTTATTGCTAACCATTCGTGGCACGTTCAATTGATTGAATTGAAGTCGCATCGCAGCGCATCTCATCGCAGCGGAATGGCAGGGGGCACTGGAAAAAATCAGGACATTCTAGGAGCTACATAATGCTTTAATATATGAAACCATAGTTTAATCCCCATTTGGCTTTGTATAAATGGATTTTCTGTCATATTTTTATTAGTTAAAATTAAGCGCACGTACTGAATTTCCTTTTTATTTCAGTGTGTGGCGGATGGCGATGTCCTTTCACTGTTATTGTTATTGTTGCCTAGGCTTGTTAGGCTGCGTTTGTTTTTGCTGGCGCTGCCTCGATCATATGTCCCTGCCAGCCGACTCCTTCTGTCCATCTCGTCATCTCGCCATCGCCATCGCCATCTCCATCTGCCCCGCCTGATGGTGGTGGCAATTATTCAATTTGATTTACTCTTCCTCGCCCCCTTTGTTTTCCCTCGTCCAGCGTCCCTTTCGAGCGGCTTTGGCACATTGTTGTTATCACACTTGAATAGCTGCCAAATGTGTCGCCCGTTGGCGGCGTCACAGTTTACACCTGTTTTCCCCACCTGCTCCCCTGCTCTCTTTAACTCTCTCTCTATCCTCCTGCCAAAGCGGAAGTCGGTGCTCCCCTAACGGAAGTGAATTTAATGCGATTGCAAATCGGACAACCGCTTTAGCAGGCGGCCATTAACACCCTCAAATGTTGATTTGACACACGATTTTAACGGCATTAAATGTGTGCATTAGCATTAGGTTATCCACTTTTAAGCAGTGTTATTAATATTAAATATTCTGTAAAATTATGTGATTAGCTTTTAGAACTCTAAAGATTATTAGTAACTTGTATAGATCTTGTTTATAGCAATGAAGTTTAGTATTAGTTAAACTCAAAGACTATCTAGTTAACAAATTTAATAATAATATATATTTGTTAATTACCTATTTTAATCAGACCCTTACTAATGATTATACTGATTTCGTAAGCTACTAAGTAAATAATTCACGACTCAGTTACCATTTGTGTCGCAATAATTTGTGCTCTCCGATGATGCAACTCGGCGGACACCTCACCTGAATCAATTCAATCAATCGTTTTATCCTGCTGTTTAGTACATATTTTACAAGATCTGAGCGGCGGAGTCCCTTTAGGCCGAGGACTGAACCTCGCCTGAACCTTAACAAATAGCGACGAAAATTGCAACAAATGTGTTACGAATGGTTCGTGATCGTGGCATGACAGAATGTCGCCGGCAACAACAGCAACTGGAGAATTGTAGACCAATGAGGAAATCGTTACCTTGGCTTAAACCACTTAAACATCACGAGTTGAACTCTTAACAGCCTGGGACTGCAGTCTAAGCTCGGTGCTGGTATGTACTGGGATGCTGGGAGAAGGCTTTTCCGCGCGGACTATAGCCGCTGATGTTGATGAGGAGGAGATGACGACGGCAACGGCGACGGCGACGACAACAAAGAAGTTGACAACAGCAACGAACGCTGGAGCAACTGAATCTGCACAGAGCAAAATAGTTAGTAACTAAGTGCGGAGTCTTGAAGGGCTCCTCTTCCATCCTCGGATTATACTTGATTTTGTATCTATTAAACTCCGTTTAAACTGCAGCATGAGTATCTACTTATAAACAATAACCTAATCAGCTAAATTTTCTTCCAGTGCAGATTAGCTGCGCGTTGATGGGAACAAACGAGAAGCAGAGCGGGACGGTTACGGAAGATTGGGGTTTTTGGTAGCTACGGGCTGCTGAGGATGCTTGTTTGTTGTTGCTGGCTATCCGCGTATCTGTATCTGTATCTGTAACTGCTCTGGCTCTGGCTCTGGCTGTGGCTCCGGCTTTGGCTCTGGCTCCGGCTCTGGCTTTTCGCCGATTACAACGTAGCCAAGTGTCTGCGGCCGCCGTGTTGTTAGTTAGTTGGATGCAAGCTGATGCAATAAATCGCTGACATTGTCCGAAGTTGTTGCCGCGATTGTGATAAAAGTAAATCGCTGGCGAATGCTGGGACACGATCTGCAGGCCCTGGAGGTACGTACATAGTACATACCATCATAGGTACCAGCTCCGTCGATATCGCATTACATCCCATTCAAATTCCGTAATAGACGGGCCTGGCCTTGTCCCACTTAGCGGTTCCGCCTCCTTTGCCTTATCAGTTTCACATGGCGCACACGTAGGAAAAGTTAACACACACACACACACACACACACTCATGCCGCCGAACTCGTTCTAATTCGCGTATCTGTGTGCCGGCGAAAAGTTCTTCAAACCACTTGGAATTTTTGGGGAAAATCCCCAAAAGCGTTGCGTTGGCGTATTCTAAACTTTCTGCGCTACTTTCAGCCGGAGCTAAAGTCATTATCATTAAAGCCATACTTTGCTGCCAAAAACTTTCGCTTGGCAAGCGGACAGGGGGACGAAGCGCAAAATATTGTAAATTGTATCTAACAGATACTTTATCGAGCCGAAACAGAAACTTTTGCCATTGTCCGCGAGCGACAAAACTGACACACATGTATGTATGTGAAGATGGAGACGGCGATACACACACTGGCAGCAGCGGGTCCTGCGAGTCCTGGGCTGGGAATTACATGCCAAGATAATGAGAGTATAACTGGGCGTGGCGGCAACTTATTCTTCGATTGTACTGGCAACTTTTGCGGCAAAACTTTTGCGCACTTTTGCAGCATGCAAAATTCGTAGAGGAAAGTGTTGGGATAAATATGTTCCGAGTACTGAGCAATTTAATGTTTTATTTTCTTAATAATATTTCTAAAAAATTTTAAACAAAATCCAGGTTTGTACCTTCAGTTCAAGATGCTTGGCTTATGCAAATGGCACTTGCCCCAAGCGCCTTTGAGACAAACTCTAATTTGTAATAAAACAACTGCGGGCACTGGCAGCCTTTAGAAAGTATTGCCATAAAATAAAATCTAAAAAAAAGGCTCATAAACAGAACGCGAGATTGGCTGCTGGTCAATCAAGTTGGCTGGCGATTTTTTTCTTTTTTGTTTTGTGGGCAAAAATGTGGCCAAAAGAAAGGCGCCCAAGCAGAGTCGAGGAAGTGATAGATTTTCAGGCTCACCGAATCAGGTTAGCAGTTCGCTGGCCAGAAAAGATCAGAGCGTGGCAGGAACCAGCTGCGACTTCTTTGCCGGTCTCGGCCTTTCACTGCTCCAGCTGCGGTTGCCGGACCGTCGAACTGCGACTGCAACTGCAACGTGCAACAATGCCTCGTTGTTTTCCATGGCCCCGAGCGCGGTGATTACCCCAGCATGTTCCTGTCAGTTGGCGGGCAATGAAGACATATTGTGGTCATCGAATGGTGATTTTCTGGTGGCCCCCAGCTCTGCGTTACAGCTGGGATGGAGGTGCTCCACCAATAACCCTTCCTGGGCTATGTAAGTACTAATTAAAGAAAACATTCGGGTCTCTTGGCTTGCCATACGATTGTTCCTTTTTGAGACATTATCTTATTTGATTAATATTTCAAGTTTTTCAGCTTACTGCCAAACTTAGAGCAACTCTTAGAAAAAGTTTTATAACACATCTAATAAGTTTATAATGTCATTTTTATATAATGACTGGCTAATCCTCTATTTCTGTATAAGTATAAAATACAGCATCTTCTTCGATGGGGAATATTTATACATATCTTTACAGATTTCCAGAATTCTACAGAGTTTTTGCCTTGCCTACTTTTGGAGCAAGCCACATATTTCTTTTTGGCGCCTGAAAGTATGTGAACTTTCGCTGGTCTTTTTGAATATATTTTAAGGCGCGCTGAATGGAATCCATAACGATCAAATCGTATAATCAAAGGAGGCCAGGAGACATATTTCATAAAATAATTATATAAAAGCAAGCAGCACATAGCCAAACTCGCAGTTTTCATTTACATTTCGTCGAAAGGAGACCGGTTTTTTAATTTAATATTATTATTTTTTAACCAACTCGTTAGTTTATTTATTTATTTGTAATTTGTTTTTATTTATTTGTTGTAATGTCATTTTGTCATGCATTTTTTATTAAAAAATTCAGGTAACCATTATGTTTTTTTTTTTTTTTTTTTTTGTAATTTTTTTTTTTTATTCATTTTTTAAGATGGTTTAAGTNTAAATTTTTGTTTTTTTTTTTTTTTTTTTTTTTTTTTTTTTTGTAATTTTATTTTGTCATGCATTTTATAAGATGGTTTAAGTATCCGTTGTGATTTTTTTTTATTAATTTGTTGTAATCTTATTTTGTCCATGCATTTTATAAGATGGTTTAAGTATCCGTTGTGATTTGTTTTTATTAATTTGTTGTAATGTTATTTTGTCATGCATTTTATCAGATGGTTTAAGTATCCGTTGTGATTTTTTTTATTTATTTGTTGTAATGTCCTTTTGTCATGCATTTTTTATAAGATGATTCAAATATCCGTTAAGATTTTTTTTTATTATTCGTAGACTCTCAAAGTTTAAGTGTGTGACATACAAATATGTTTCCTGAGGCGATAGATATTTAATTGTTTTATTTTTTAAAAGTAAAGTGAAAAGTAATGTTATACTACTACGCTGACTACGTATCTGTGCGAATTTTCATTATGCTAACGGCACCAAGGACTATGCCAATATGTTCCAGGAACAGGCAAGGCGCTGGAGCATTGGCTTTAACAGCAGCAAGTCGGGCAATGCCTGTTTTACTCTGAGTTGGGCCACGCCACCGGCTGTGCGCATTGAGGACGCCCCCGTACCCCAAAGTAGCACTGCGAAATAACTTGGGATTACCTTAGATCGCAGACTGACCTTCGGCAAAAATGTGTCGGCGTTGAGGTACAATGAGCGACTCGAGCGGCATCGCAACCGGCTGCCCAATGAGTTAACCAGAACGCGCCCACCGAGAAGGATACTTGGTCGTTACCCACGGAACCTGATCCTCAGAGCACCAAACAAACAAAGATAGCTGATATTTTGTCTATTGTGACTATTGTATACCTTTCATCAATATAATAAAATTAAAAAAAAAAATTTTAAAATGTTATTTTAGTTTATGTTTCGATATAACATCTATTTTATTTTATATTTTAATTAAATATTGTCATTTTAAAAGAAGTACTAAAATTGTCATCGTACTCTAATCGGCCGGTCATTGTCAAATATTTTGTATTTCTTATTATAGAAACCAGAAAATAAAACGTATCTAACTTTCTGTAGGCTAAAGTTCAAAATTACAGATGTGCCTCAATTGCAATTGTTACGCCTTGCCTATCTCACGCTTCATTAAACTTGGGAGTTTTTGTACTTGTACTTCGCCTATATAAGTCCCACCAAAGGCAGGGGTAACTCGCATAATAAAAATTAAAAATGAAGTTTATCTCATCGGTACTGGTATTGCTTCTTGCCACTTGGTCAACTCAAGGACAACCCATCAGAACAGAAAATCCCCGTAAGCACGCCTTGGACAAGTCTCCAGTCAAGGTCATTCTAATACAAATGTCTTTCAGGAAATAAATGGTGCCGTCTCAATTTGGGACCTGCTTGGGGCGGAAGGTGCTAAAATGGAAGAGAGAATTGCCATTATTAAAATCGGAATTATATATTTATCTCTTATTGTAGAACACCAACATTTTATATCCTGTTATAAATAGAAAATTAAGGTACAATCAATGTCTGAAATTTCAAGCTTTTTAGAATGAAAATTTTCGAACGCTACTGCTGAAACTATGTGTACTGGGAAAACTGATTCGGGAACTTGTTGTTGCCTAAACAACGATACTGCCCGCTTCTTACATTGTTCTTATTATTTATGTGGTGACGTCAGAAGATTGTTTGCTCTCTTTCTAGAAAACCTACTCTGGCCATAAAAACCAAAAAGCGGACAGTTCTCGCGAGAGTACCAAACTGTAAATAAAAATAAATTAAGGAAATAAATGCATTTCAGAAATTATTTAAATAAAATTCGAACAAATAATAAGCATAGTAAATTCTATTATGAAAGCTGTTATATAATGAATATGTATAAATTAAAAGCTGCTACTAATATCTGTGAATTATTGTGACTAGCGTCAATTCAGCAATTGTTTCTCAAAGTTAAAGTACACCTGCTCCATGTTAAGTATATTTTCTACTTTCTACTCTCGAAACAAGGTTTGTATTACACTTTAACTGCCAAAAAGTATGGTGATGTGGAAATAGGGAAAAACTACAAGAAAAAACACAATTAATCCCACAATCAATTGTTCAGTTTTTAGGCAAACTCCCTTCTTGGTTTCCTTTGAAAATATTGCAGAAGATAGGACACTACACTGAAAATTACAAAGACAAACGTTATCAATCTGTAAATGCAATGTATTTCTACTAATAAATTCGTTTATATTACAAAAGTTTCTTTTTAATGATAAATGCGTAGATAAAAAATTAAATACGAAAATAATCAGTTTTATAAAGTACCGAAATTTGTAATTGATGTAGTTCTGTATAAAGTTTTATTGAATAATATTTTTGCTGAATATTTATTTTCACAATCTTAAATACCGAAGAAATGTCATTGGTTTTTTCAGCGCATGAATTCTGCAGATTGCAGTGCATATGTGTGTGTTTGCAATTAGCAGCGCTTTATTCGCTGGTGTTCTGACTGCCTTTTTTTTTGTCGTTGTTGCAAGCGGTGGCATGCTGCTGACAAATGCAAAGCCATATGATGCCACCTACCGCCTGCCGCCTGTCGACTGGCAACTGGCCTGTGTCGTCGTACAATGACCCACATTGTGATGCGCTTTATTAGACACGCGAGGCGCAAAAACAAAGGGCCGACAATGAGGACGGAGTCCGTGGTCCGTGGTCCTGGGTCCGGGGTCCGGATCCCGGACAATGGCCCAACAAGGAGACTATGACGACAACAGCCCCAGTCGTCATCATCACGCAAACAAACAAAGACAATGCAAATGTGGCACACATCAGGACATTAAACTCGCACTTGGATTGGTGTAGCTTAAAGAAAATTCATTTCCATTTCAGTTTTAGTATTATCACCGAAATGTACACAGTTGTTGATTGAAAATTGAACGAGGAATTATATTTTATGAAGTAAATATTATTTCTTACAATCAAGCATTTTTGGTGACTAGAATTCATTTGAATTCCCATCAAAGGTGACTTGAAATTTCCTGGCTTACAGGCCTTCAAAGGTTCTGGCAAGAATTAACTAGGAAAGGCGATGCATTTCCATTGATGACCCACTCGAGATGGTGATCAGGACGTCCAGTCTGATACAATTATTGCGAAATTTAATGAGAAAGGTGATCACACTCTTTTCGCAATCAAAGTCTTCTGTTTTGATTGTCCAAGTTAGGTGAGATATTCAGACCAATTCGGGCTTGCGTTCAAGCGTAGATCTTATTTTAAATATCATGAATATCTGTCTAGCTTTCAAGTTAGATATTTTCACATCTTTGAACTGTAATTCTTGAGGATCCTTTGACATTTTCAGGACATTCCTTTATCAAAACTCCATGACAAGACCATTAGACTCCTCCGGCTCCGATGGCAATGCCATTTGCCTTTATAATTGCATTTCTGATTAGATGGCTCCCAGTCCCTCTGGAACTCTGTAGAATTCTGGGGTGGCTGGCTGACACCGGCCTTTTAACCAATGAGACTGTTAGCCAGCTTCAGTTAGCCACAACAGCAATCGCCATCATCATCATCATCATCATCAACATCAGCAGGTGCAGCTACTAGCTACAGGCGGCCAAGGAGGCGGAGTTGCCCTCCGCACCGCAGACGTTAACAACCGGCGACACATGCAACAAAGTGGGCCAGTTTACACCTGCAGTTAGTGGCCAGGTGAGTGGAGAGTGGGGTCACCGTTTCAACCGGGTCGTGGCCTCTCTCTCTCATGTAATTATTTGTAATTTGTTTGCCCAAGTGCAGGCAAGTGGAGATTTCGTTGTCGGCAATGCAAACCAATTGTCCTGGCTGCTCCTGCTGCCACTCCGCCCAGCTGGGAAGTGTACTTAGTTATGGCTGTTATTGCAGCCTAATACAATATAGAGGCAGTGGGGAGCATGTTGGTTGTCGTAAATCGAAAATGCCAACAGCTACTTAAAAGCCTTTCCATTTGAAATATTGGACAGCGGCGAGGCAAAGCCCTCACCATATATATATATATATATATATATATATATATATTTATATAGATTGATGATGGCGACGGCTGACAGCGGAAGCGGAAATGTTTTCGCCTCTGCCAGACTCTGGCATTCCGAAGTAATTAACCCGAAATAGACAGCAAATCTGCGAGAAGGCCGAAAGCTTATTGCGTAATTGTCCAGTGGCAGTGACAAAGACAACAAAGAGCCAACGGATCCATAAATTATCGGCATCCAGATGGAGGGATTTTTCCTGCTAATCTAAGTCCGGCTCCCCAAATAATACACAGTAAGAATATAGTAGTTTTATTTTATTTAAAGCTAGACGATGTAGGCATTGCAAGTACAAAATATCAGTAAGAATAGAAGCATATCAATATATAAGCTAGAAACCATTTTTAAAATATTAAATTTGATGATGTATCTGTTTTCTTCCGGTGTTTCCATCCCTAACAGGCGTTAGTCTGAGTCACCCTTGCTGGAATATTTCAATTACGGCCCAACTCCGAGGCGAACCACAAAAGAATCGAACCCACGCCCCGGGCATATGCTCGCGGGCTGTCGTCCTCCTTCGAGTTGAATACATTTCGATTAATACAAATTTGCTTATTTCCCTCTTTGAATGCAAATCGAATTATGCGCGGAATTTAAGTGGAATTCCGTTCGAGGCGTCGGCGGGAATTTGGCGAAAATTTGCATCAATTTTTCTTGGCATTAACAACGGACTGAGAGCGGGAACGGAGACTTTGTGAAGCTATCTGTGCCATTATTGAGTTAATAAATCACATGCCAGCTTCAATTACCACGGGCAGTGGATGTGGAAATGCTTACCTCAAAAATGCCGCTGACTGACAACTCGCAGCAGCTTTGGCTCGAGGATCTGAAATGTCATTACCAGCCACTTGAAATATTCGATTTTCTATTCAGATGCTAAATTTGCGTAATAACTCAGCCGATTCAGTCCTGTTTCGTCCTGCTCTCGCCTTTCGTCAATCTCGAATCGCGCTTGTTTGCCATTTGGTTGACTGCAGGGAAAGGGAAAGGAGCTGCCAGGATACGCAAGGCGTATCCCTTACTGATGTCCTCGGCGAATGAATAGTGACTTCGATGGGCGTCTCAAGCACGTCGGCCCTAATAGGAATCGCACTGGAATTGAATTAGACATGCGAGGGTGACAGGCAGGCGGTTAAGTGCAAAAAAAGCAAAGAAATCACAGTATTTGAGGAATTTCATTCAGTCTGGGTACTAGAATCCTTTTTGCTTTCCTTAACAAATCAGTTTATAGAACGTATGATGCCTGCATAGGTTTTTATATCAATTTGCATTTTTCTGGCGCTTATAAACTTCCCAATTCACGCTGCTTTAATCAAGTCTCTCACTTGGTTTGCTGTACATAATTGCCAACCCGATTTAAGCCTCCATTTGCGGCCTTTATTTCAACGGCACAGAATAGGGCGGAAAATCACCGAAATTGAAGTTGTTTATATTCCCCTGCGATTCCCTTGGTCCTTTTTACATCATTGCGACACACAGAGCACAGTACAGCACAGCGTGAACGTGCGAACGAACCGGACATCCGTTTATGGAGCGGATGTTGCCTGATTTCCGCCCCGCTGACAGGCCAACCAATAGTCCAATGGCCGCCGCCGCCAACCCGAATTGTTTGCAATAATTTATCTTCAACTTGCATTAAGTTGACAAAAACGCTGTATTGTTGCGCCACCAGTGTCGTCGTCGCATCATAAATCAGAGATCA
The DNA here is from genome assembly GCA_008042475.1 of Drosophila kanapiae. NCBI lineage: Eukaryota > Metazoa > Arthropoda > Insecta > Diptera > Drosophilidae > Drosophila > Drosophila kanapiae. The sequence goes on along the minus strand of VNJM01000156.1, from coordinate 53,372 downwards.
GGCCCCCGGCACGGTAATTGCTGTGGAAATGCGGCCAAACTGGGTTAAGCTGAAATTAGTTGCTTCGAGTCGGACTAGCTGGCAAACATTTTTGATTTAGCCTTTCGATTGGCCGCTCTCTCTGCAATTGCAGTTCTCAGATCCCAGCTCCCAGTTTCCAGTTGTTGGCCCAACTTTTTCCAAACACTCGCACACACACTGCTGGCACGAACAATATTTTAGAGCAGGGCGAGGAAGTCGGGTCTTTGGCTCCATCCTAGCAAGGGGTATTTGATTTATTTGTGGACCTAATTAACTATAAATAATAGTTTATAATATCTCGTATTTAAATTTAAAATTAAAACAGATCGAACCCTAAAGTTGTTAAGAAGATAAGGCAACGTTTGAACACCTTAAGAATCTTCCAACTATGTTTATTAGTTCCTGAAGAAGTCAATGTTAATAATGGGTAAGAGTATCCCAAATTTAGTTCCCTGAAGCCAGGATTATTTTCTTGTTCCGTCTCTGAATCCGAGCTGTGTCTCTGGCTTTGGATATACATATATATTTCCAGGGGTCTGGCTCTGTTCCTGGCATGGGCAACATGCACAGTAAATTTTCATTTGCAAGACAGTTGGTGGTGTCGGGCCGAGGAAGTGGGCGGCGAGGGGGGCCGGGGGACATGCATTTAAATACGTGTTGAATTATTGTCCTGCAACAGCAGGAGCAGCCGAGTGCTCCGAGGATATGCTCCAGTTCCAGCTGCAGTTCCACTTCCCGCTACCCTTCCCCACTACCTATTAAATTAAATTGCTTAATTTTCTGAAGCTGCCAGAGGGAGCAGAGATATGCAGGGGAATGGAGCGGCGTGCGGTGGGCTAGGGGCTCCTGCACAGGAACATCAAACATTACAAAACTTTCATCATTGTGTGACATGGAATTATTTGTTTGCTCGTTCTTGCCGTTCCGCTGGCGCTTTCTGTTGTTGCCAGGCAACATTCATTTCGGTTGTTTAGATTTTATGCTCGGGAATTTTATTTATCGCCAACTCTCTCCCCGGCAGCTTCCACTCCGGTTATTTACGTCCATGTAGTGGCGTGTCCCTCGCCAGCTCCGCTCATTGTTGCTTAGTTGGTCAGCATGACAATAATAGCAATAATAATTAAAACAAATGGACTGTTCTCCGGTGGCATGTGTATGTGTGTGGGGATACGATTATTTATGCAGCCTGCGGCCAGTAAGCAAATGTAGCGATCAAAAGGCAACGACTCTGAATGACCGAAAGCATTATGTAGGGACCAAATTAGGAAGAGCTGCAGAGAGCAGTGTGTGTCCTGGAACTAACAAAAATCAAACATGGGAAAGCATGGGTTGCAGAGACGAGACTTCTTAAAGATTGAAAGCAATAACTTTGATATTTACTCCAAAATCGTAAAGAATTCGAAGGCCAGCAAGAATTCATGGCCTTTGGCTATTAAATAACTTGACAAAGAATTACCTATGACATCTCCACAAATAAATAACAAGGAAGATACATTCCTTAGTCAGATTTTATAGGATATTTTTCTTGTCTTAAACTGTGATTAAAATGAAACCCAAACTGAGGGCGGGGCAATGCAATCGTTTACCACAATCAAGACATCCACCTGGCTTACCTTAACCGTCGTAATCGCAGCCATCATCGGACGCACACAGACGCACTTACTCACTTACTCACCACCCCCTGGCTGGCGGGCGGTCGGAGCGAGTCCTTGAAGGAACTTTGGTCCTGCCGCAGGCAGCCCTCAGACAACAGGCAGCAGACGAGACATCAGACGAGACAGACAGGACCCGGCAACATTGGACTCATAATTCATTAAGACTTTTTTGAGTTATGCACAAGTTTGTTCGCTTCTTTCCTTTATTTTTCTGCAGCAACCCCGTCTGCTGCCGGAGGACAAAACCGATAAGGACCAAAAGGCAAGGGGATGAGGTGATGCTGGGGAAAGGTTTCTGCTCCTGGATGATAACTGGCTACCGTTAATTTTTTTTTACCCCTGCCACTCGGCGCACTCCGGAGAGCTCCGTAAGACTGCTGAAAAGGAAGCGGCTTGCTCTGCCAGTGCTTTAAGGTGTAAATTCTGGAAGCCATAAACAAAGGGCAGTCTTGAGCCCCGCAGATCCTTTCCTCAATTCTTATTTCTATTCCTTGGCTATATCTTCCAAGTCAGCGGCTGGTGCTGCGCTTTTGTTTGCTCGCCTTGGAAACTGCTGCATTGTGTTCAGCTCCGCTCCGATTGGTCAAGACAGTGGGGAGGTCCTGACTACCAAAAATCTTTAAGGATTATTCAGATAAATACTATAAACTTTTGAAATATTTATCTATAAAACTTACATACATCACAATATTATATTACAATCATTGCCACTAGAGTTGCAGAACTAAATATCAAAGTGGAGATGTAACCCTTTAAGATTTCCACTCTTCAGGAAACTGACTTTTCCGCTTTTCCATGACCACTGTGCCGAGTCCTTCATCCGCTGGCCACGTCTATGGCGCCTTGTGCCCCCCAAATGGCCCAGGAGAACGAACACAGCCCTTTCACCATTCCAGCCCATAAGTTCAGCCGGCTGTGCACAAAATGAAATTGTTTTGCTCGACGTCGCTTTGCTTTTTACTCGGCTACTTTTTAGTATGCCGAACAGCAGCTGCTGCTGCTCCTTGGGTCCTCCGCTCCTTTGCTCCTGATTCAGCCGGGTCCAGCTGTAAAACCCCATTCCCATTCCCATTCCCAGGCCAGCGTCCTGCTCCGCGCCGCGCTGCACAGAATTTGTAATTGCAATGTCGGTTAATTAAATACAGTTTTACTTTATGTAGCTGTAGCCCGCTCGCACTCGGCCGTGTTGTTTATCTTGTGTAGCCGTCATTTTTCTCTATTTTTCACTTAGGGCTTGTTACACTCTCAACTGGGCCTAGTCAGTAAGAGGCTGGTTCCTAGGAAATTTATTGCCGCTGCCCCAGCAAGGAGCTGAAAGCGATTCTGAAAGGATCATGAGCCGAACACGAAGGTATGCGGGCCAGGAACGTTGGAAATTTTACATTTAGACAATGAAAAACTTAGAAGGAAGGGACCTTTCTTGTTACTAAGAGAGACTCTTGTAGTAAAGTATTGGAATAAATAACTTGTGGCAAAAAAGAACTACTACTACTGCCTGCATTCCGAAAATAAATAAATAGATTGTATAAAAATATTATTCCTAAGAACTTGACTTAATAAATCCGGAAATATTTCGTTCACTGTCAATTAATAGTGAAATGTTTTTAGAAGGTGAAACAGCTTAAATGACGTAACTGGGTTAGCCTACGAAAAATGAGCGTAAGCTTGAAACCACGTAACCAAACAGCCGGTGAAAAATGCAGTCTCAAAGGAATCTTTTTTCTACTCTTTTCATTTCCCTTGGGAATTCCCTGGCTAAACTGTTGCAGCAATTACTTGAACATATGTCCAGCAATTAAAAAAGTTCCACATACGCACTGTGTGACACTTTTCTACTCTATATACACACAGCCATTTTTCTCAGCATTTTCATTCTTTCCGGGTAAATTTTTCTTCTCTCTTATGGTTTGTGGCGGCATTCTGCCGTTTCCATGTTGCTTTCATTGCGTTTCTCCATGCTCATTTGTTTTTCCACTCTTTTAGCTTTTATTTAAGCGAATTTCCATTCGGTCTTTGATCAAGAAAATGCTTTAGATTGGACTCGATTTATTGACGGTTGGGGCCGCGGAGAAGTTGATTAGTTTTCCAAACATCTACCATTCGAATTTAAAGCAATTTTCCATGGAACAAACAGGGGTGTTTGCCCAGCAGCTAATACAGAAAGAAGACCCACCATTAGAATTCTAAGCAGCAAGTTAAACAATAATTCAGTGGGCTAAATTATGGCGACCCTCGCTCACCCCCCGGCCACAGTAATCAAATATTATTTATTTGCTGTTTACACATATAACATTTCCTCCCCAACCGTCTTGCTAAATTTATGCAAATTGTGCGTGGAGTGAGAGACGGAATGGAACATGGGGCATAAATTGGCTTATTGCGCTATAAATTGTATTTATTTTGATGAAATTTACACAAGGCATAAACGAAGCGCCACGAATCCATATATGCCTGTACATACATATATGCGCTCGTCTATATCTTTGGAAGGTCTTACACTCCCGCAGATCTTAAAGCCTTAACTCGGGGCCGTGGCAAGATATTCGGTTTTGTGTATAATGAACCGCAATGGCAGAGATGCCTTGATAAAAAATTAAATATAAAATACGTGAGAAAAAATATCAGTTTTTTGGGGTCTGGGGGCGAAAGCGGAAATGAGATCCTTGTGAAATTTGTGTTGCACTGGGAGAAAGTGATGCTAGAGACTGGAATGTATAATTAGTAAATTAAAATACAATTTAGTTTGGCTTCCTTTGATTGATTTTTCTGTATAAAAGTTTACTTAAAAATATAATACATTAATTTCAGCTTCGTCTAAGACTTCACCCAAATTTTTCGCACTCTTTTATATATAGTCAGGAGGAAGATTATCTCGCAGTGCATTGATTTCGCTGCTTAGCGACATTGATGTTTATGGATTCTGATTGCCCCCGCCCCATCGACATATCTCCATATCGCACACTGGAGGTGGAGCTGGGGCTGGAGCTATGGCTGAAGCTGGAGCGGGAGCGATGTCAGGATAAGCACGCTCCTTTGCACTGGGGCCACATTGTCGCCACGCCCCCCTGTTGCTTGCTGCCCCGCCTCCACCAACATGGCAACATTTAATGAATATCGAAATTGGCAATTTCAATATTAAAGCGATTTTGCCAGCTATATGAGCTGTGCCAAGCTCGATAAGATTAGCCCAAGATGAGACCCGGTCCAGATCCCTGTTCCTTGTACATCATATGTATCACATGTGCGGTGGGTTGGGGGTGTGGCAGTTAGGGGGGATGTGTGTGCGTGTACTTAGTCGAGTCGAAAGTCATTGGCGTGTAAATTACGCCAGTCATGATGTTTTTTGCATGCTTCGATTTGATGATGCGGAAAAGTAAAGCCACAAAATCTGTGCTCCATCGCAACCACAGCATAAGTCCCGGACATTTGGCCTGGCTCTGGACTCCCTGGATATGCAAATGACACTGCAGTTTCGGTTGTGTTTTCATTTTTTTTTGTTGGCTGGATTTAATCAAGCAGGCAGCCCAACTCGAACGAGTAAATTGTTATCCTGGCCGAAGCACGGGCTCTCCTCTCGTCCGCTCCTCTACCGCCGGAAACTTTTCAATCTAATTGGCCAGCAGCTGGCGGGGACTCGCATTCATCTCCGGATTCTTTAGTGTTATGGCTGCCATTTGTAGTTGAGCCAGTACTCATAAAATCCAGTCAAGAGTTGTTACTGTCTGGTTAGATGCCAACCGAAATGAAGCTCGGATGAGCCCCGGGGGTTGATCCGGATGGAGGAGCATCCCGGCATCCCGGCTTCCGTCCTAATGAAATTTGCAACCACCGAAATAAAAAGTATCAGTATCTGGCAGAATGTACATAAACGGGAATTAATTTCCAACAAAATGACAAAGCAAACGGCTTAACAGCAGAAGGGTGGGGCCCCCAAAAAAACAGAAGTCAGTTCGAGGAATTCCCAAGTTCGGGGAGAGGAATTCGAAAGGGTTCAGGGGAAAACATCCCGAATAAGGAATAACGAAGGCAACCTAAGGTAGCCAAGAAATGCCACAAAGGATCTGCCATGTAAAGCTAAATTAATTAATGAAATGAAAACAAGTTTAGAAAAGGGGACTCATTGTATTTTCCAAAGTTGGCAAAGGGGAAACAATCAATCAACAAAAATAAAAATACCAGCAGTAAGGGGGGTTCTTGCTGAGATTAAATAGGAATATTTCTTTATGTTCATGTTTTTATTATTATTAAATTTAAAGTATAAATACTAGCATATTTCTTTACCAAATAATAAGTGTGCTTTCTCTAATTAGGTTTTTCTCTAAATTGCTCTTAAATCTAAACAAAAAATTGCTCTAATCCTTTTTCCAATGGTTTTTAAAAAACCTTTAAACTGAAACCCCTTCATTTTAGCTGCAACTTTCTCCCATCTGGCAGCAAAGAGGAAAAAATCAATCAACTCGTTTGATCAACTGCAATCACTTTCCGCTCGACGAGCAATCAACATCCGTTACATTAATTTTATGTTGCCCCCGCCCTTCGATGCTCCATCTTCGGCTAACAATATTAAAATCTTTATCAAATCGAAATTAAAAACCAGTTGGAATTGCTTCCTCCAACTACACTTCATCTGGGTGTCCGTAGACGGAAATCAGAAATCGTGCCACCCTTGGCCCGGACCCAGGCCCACCACCCGGACCCATAAAACTTTAAATAAATATGCGGACTCGGTGTGTGCCTGTGTAACCGATAACATCATTATTGATGAAGCTTTGGCCAGAAGTCACAGGCAGGAGCAGCCAACGAGCCAGGCAGCAGCCACCAGCAAATGGCAGAAGGCACAGAAGGCAGAAAGGCAGCCCGGGAACAGATTGCAGGAATGTGCGCCCAAGGAGTCACAGACTCAGAGACAGACCCAGACTCCGACTCGGAATCGGAATCAGACCCGCAGCCAGAGATACAGATAGAGGTCACCATGCCATTTCACTCCTCCTGCCTCCTGGCCGTGCCTTCTGCCTGCGAAAGGACCTCGCTTGGGGATGCAGTCGATTGGGGGGGCTGAAAGTCGAAGTCGAAGGGTGGAAAACGCGCTCGTTTAGAGATTGGAAATCGTAGACATCGTCGCAGCCGCTGTAATAACTGTAATTGATTTTTGATTTGTGATTTAATTTAACACAGTTAAATGAATTGAAGAGCACAGAGGAGAGAGGCGATTGGATAGGATAGGAGGAAAGAGAAGAGCTTGGCTCAGAGGTGGGACCCTGGGCCTGGGGTTATTTGCCGAGGCTTAGACGAGTTGACTGGCTATTCAGGCTGAAGATATGCGGATGCTGATATTGAATTTAGATTTGCATTTAATAGCCATACCACTGTACCATAATCTTGTTAAATATTTTGTTTAGTCTTGCAACTTAACTCTTTGATTTTATTTTAATATTCTTATACGATTCTTGACAGGTTCCTAATATTTAATATATCACTTTTTTACAGACTTAGTATAGCACCATAATTCAACTATAATTATCTGAAATATTTGTATCCTCTCGTTATAGAGGAAATACAACCAATTATCTCTTTTATATATTTAATTAAATATTTCCATATGTAATATATTCCATATTTTTCTCTTTAAAAAGGGAAACTAAAGAGAGGAGGAGAAGTCTGACGCTGCACGACTGACACATGATGCAGATCTGTGTCTCGAAGGCTTGGGATCCTTGAGCAGGATGTAATAGTGAAAGGCAAAACTAAGAGGAGTTTAATAAGCTGGCTTATGTAATAATCTTTGCAGAATAATACCCAAATCATTCATTAAATCTAAGTTTTTTGTTCAAAAATTAACATAAAGCTAATTGAAGAAGCTTAAAATTGTAAAAAAAAAACTTGTACTTAAATAATATTTGTAATGAAATACTTCCTAAAAGTTGTAAAATATTAAACTGTAACTGCAATTTAAGATAGAAAAAGTTAAATAAGACCGGTATGGACAGAGACAAAAACAAGTACTCTCTACTTTCTCTCCTTTCCCACTCACTCGCCACTTCGTTAATTGTCTTCCCCAGCAAGGACACCTTATCCTGCCGGGACATCGCAAGTGCACCATAAATGCCACAACACACAAAAAACCCGAAAGTTCTCGAACCTCATGGATGCCGAAAAGTGCGGGAAGGAGGACTGAGATGGAGTGCTGCAATGGCAATTACTTGGCGTTGATGATGAGCCAAGATGCAGCCAAGTGCTTTCAGCTTTCACTGCAGTCGCAGCCGCATCCTGGCAGTCCGGTTGGGAGTGGCGGAGGAGCCCGTAAAAGGACAACGCTTTGATTGCCCGGCGGATGATAACAGAGAGCGACGCCAGACGTTGTTAATGTCTGGTCATGAGTTAAACACTTCAATAAAACGTGAGCACATGTGTGTGCGAGTACGATGGTCCTGGCCAAGGACTATAAAGCAATTGTTTCGCCACGTTTAGTCCTTGGGCGTAAACACGGTTATATTACACATACGCCGCGGTGGCCCACGCCCTTGCAAGTGTCGGCACCAGTACCAATAAAAATAATTAAAATGAGCAGGAGAGCTGCGAAGATAAAGCCATTGAAATCGATCTTGGATCTCAACTGCTTTCGACTGGCAGAAATAACGAAACTGGAGAGCATCTCAATATTTCAACAATTACTGCACTTAAACTAAAATTTTAGTTCGATAAATAAGCTATATAAATGAGGCTTTGCCAACATATTAATAAAATTAAGCTCTCAAATATTTTAGAATAATTAATTATCACACTCTTTGCTTCGGCAATATGTTGGCATGAGGCTTTTGATGTCCAAAATCTCTATTTGTATATATTATATTACTAACAACCGATTATAGTTGGAGTGTACACAGGATTGCTTGGGACTCGCAGGATTAACACCAAGGATAAACCCAAACCCTTGACTCTGCTACAAATTGGCAAGGCAGACACAAAGGAGCTGAGCAAACAGGTCGGATTGTATTTTATTTGGCCATTGCATGCGAAATGAGCTCTCGAAAGTGGTCCAAAGAGGCTATAGGACTTTGGCTGGCTGTCCTGGTTATAAATTATTTCATTCCAGAACGATTGTGTGTGCTGGAGAAATCGACGCAATTAAAAATCAACAAAAGTTGCACAGAGAACACTCAAGGCCTGAAGGCGACCAATCAACAAAATGGGCAAAGGACCTGCCAGCTGGTAGGCCTAGGACAAAGAGAATTCTCGAAATGTCCAGAGGAATTCTTCAGCCCACTCCGGCTTCCACCCGCCCCGAATGGGAGAGAGATGGCCTGCAGCTGGCAATTTCCAATTTAACAAATGACAAAAATTGTTGAGCAAATTGATTGCATTTCTCGGTGGGTTTCGGACGGGTGGAGCAAGGGCATAGAGCACAGAAGCTAAGCAAATAGTTTAGATGGAAAGCAGGTGGAGCGGGCATAGTGAGTGCTGCATAATCACACATCATTTGTCAAAGGCTTCATTCTGAAGGCTAAAGTGGATGTACTTCTTGATTTTCCCACTCCCCACATACAGGCTCTATTTTGGGGTTCCTCAAGGAGTAAGGTGAAGAGCTGGATGCCTTCTGCATCGCACCTAGCCACAAAGTCAAGCTGAATTAATTTGCCAGGGAATTGGCAATGGAAATTATTATTATGTGCCCGCATCGACGACAAAGTGACGACAATGCGACCAGACAGGCCATAAAAAGGACCTTCTGCCTGCAGCAATAACTCAGCCGATAATCATAATAAAAGAGTGAGTAAGTATGCAGTGCAGGAAATAAAAAAAGGGGAGAAAACTAAGGCGAACCGCGGCCGGAGAAAGTCAATTTGTTAAGCTGCAGTCAGGACCAGCGGCAGCAGGATCTGTGTAAAGGCCGGGAAAGGACCAAGGCAGGACAAAGGAAAATGTGGAAAAGTGGGACGCAGAAATATGCTTCGCATAAAGAGAGTGGGAAAGGGAAACGTCTTGCATGCACTGGAAATAAAATCACCAAAACCGAATTGGATATTACAAAGAAAATGGTATTAAATGTTGAACAAATTTTATAAGAACTTGCTACCATAACGTGATTAAAATCGGGCTTCAAACACCCTATTTCTTTTAAGTAGTGACAGTGTATGTTTCCATCAAAATCTATATGTGGATGCATTTTTTCGCAGTGCCCGATAAAGCTGCGGAAGACGCCGCAACTTTCCCCTCACTTATTTTATTAGAATTAAATTGATTTCTTGCGGCGGCCTCCGGAGTACGGAAAAAAGGATGGGCGAACTGCGACGACGACGACGACAGGCGTTGGCTGGCATCAAAATTAATATAAAATGAAAAGTTTTGAAATTTATTACAAATTGAATTGATTTATGCAGCGCACAGCGCTGGCAAAGGAAGGTGACAAAGTGAAAACTTTGCCCAGGCCGGAGGAAGAGCTTCGGTTGAGAGCCGAGCAAATTAAATCGGAATGGCGGGAATTTTTATGCAGGCAGCGCGTTAATCAGATAAAAAGGTTCAGCCTCAGCGCCAGTTTTCAGTCCCATTTCCATGAATTTGGCCCCCGGTGGCCCAAAAGTTATGCGACCTCACGCAGCACACAGTCCGTGCCATGACCATATGGCCTTATGCCATTCGGACATGTGTGCATATTACAGCAAAAGCAACAGTCAGTGTAAATAGCGGCAGTGGCCAGAACAACACGTCGAAATGGTGAAATGTTGGGGCATACTGCACTTGCACGCAATTAAAATAACACTTGTTAAAATATTTATTTTATGTGGGCGGAAAATCGACGGAGAAGCGGGTTGGAAATGCAAGTACATATGTGCTGACTGTGGCTGAAATCTGTACTCACTTGGCTGGCAATAAACAGATTTTGTAAAGTACTTTAAGCTAATAATTGTGTAAAAAATAATTAGAATTAATAATGTAAGTTAATAATTATAACTTAGTATGAAGACAAGAAACTTTCTCAATTACTGAGCTACTTCAGAGGGTATTAACCTGATAATACTGATGGAAATATCAGTATTCAATGCTTATCACCTTCCACAGACATTTTCCTGTAAAGATTCAGAGTTAAATCCCTACAAAATGTAGAAACACCTGCCACTATATCCCCTTCAAAGATCTCGTGTTAAACCGAAATCCAGAATGACCAAATCGCAGCTCTCCATGCTCTCGCTTTTTTGCCATTGTAAGAGCCATTGTCAATTGTCGCTGCCACTTGTCACAAACATCGTTCAACAATAATGATAGACCAAGCTCGGAACAGACTCAAAAATAAACAAAAAAAAACCGAACCGGAACTCTATGGGAAAAAAGACGGGAAAAGCCAGTGTGCTTAATTGGCTGAACCCAATGAAAAATTCAATAAAAGTTAATAAAATTGATTTCGTTTAAATAATTTGCTGGGCAAAGCCTTTGTGAACGATGCAATAGACCATGCCAGAATAATAATAAAATAATAGTAATGGCCAACAAAGGGAATCTGAAATTCATTAAATTGGAATTGCTTTATTTGCTCACATTCTTGCCCGTCCACACAAAGCAAGGAGCAAAAAGGACACTATCAGCCGTCAGGTGAATCAAACGAGTTTTGCTTAATTAATTGATTTTAAACATGCATAAAGCAATTTGCACTATTTGCGTTTAGGTTTTGTGTGCATATTTTAAACGATTTTTAGCATAATACCCGCTCTAATGGCTCACGTGTGTCCACAAATGTTTCTGTTTAAAGTTGGCCAACTCAATAGGGCAGAAGGATGCTTCAGTTTCTGGTCCGTTCGCTCCAGAGACTCTCTCGAGTCTCGACCGTAACAAACAGGAAATGAATACCCCGTTGATGGAGCAAAATTGGGCGGGGAGCAGGGGGCTAGCGGGCGGCGGGTGAAAAAAAAGTATATTTCAAACGGAAATATGTTCAATTTAAAAAATAACACAAACACAGGAACACTGCGGCGCTCACATCGAATGCAATGCCGTTGAGTGACACAAACACAGGATGGAGAAATTGAGGCAACAAAGGAAACTGGGGAATGCCCTCTACAAAAAACAAAAGGAAACTTGTGTGGCATATATCCTTTATTGCTTAAAATAATATACATCAGATATTTCACATCTTATAGCAACTAAAGTATATAAGGGACTTACTCACCTGTGAACTTAAGAACTTAGTACGTTTCTAGTTTCCAAATGAAATTTCATCTTCCTAATGTTCCTTGACTTAGCTAAGGACCATGAATCCCCGGTAGGGTATGACCAGAAATGGCAGCAGGTAACATCAACGGCTAAAATGGCGCAATGGCAGCCAACAAAGCACAAAACAAACTGCAACAAAATACGAAAGGCAGCGGGAAATAAAAGAGAGCCGCACCACGTACACGCCAAAAGATCCAGCGAACTGAGCTCGAAAAGTTAGCAAAAACACTGGGACATCGATTGGTGGCGGAGGAGGGGAGCGAGAGAGGGAGGGTCTGCCGTCGAGACAACTGCCACCATTGTTGGCCAAGTTGGCCACGTCGCTACGGCCACGTTGGCCATGACAGCGACCAGCCAAGTGGCGGCCATTGTGTGGCTGACTGGACAGTTTGGATGACTGGACGTTCTCGGTTCTCGGTTCTCGGTTCCTCGTCCTTCGTCCGGCGGCGAGCGGACATTCACATGAACGCCACCGACATGGCCAGCGGAGCATCCGGATCGGATCCCATAGACTCCTCCTCGTCCTCCCTCGATTGGGAATGTCAATTGAATCATCTTCAGCGGCACTGGTATGCCTCGCATTGCTTGTGCCAATTGAACTTTCGGAAAAGTGCCAGCGCAATTAGAATGCCACAGGTCAGCAGCACATGTCCCGCTTTAAGAGGGACTTCCACACTGAGAAAAAAGAGCAGTAGAATCTGAACTTTAGGGGGTTTCTTTCTCTGTCCAAAATATGAAAAGTGGGCGACAAGGCATGGGATGGGGGTGTCAAGTGTCAAGCGCAGCTCTGATTGTCATTCATTATGCAATCAATATTGATTGCTTCACGGCTCGCGGAAAATGTTGAAAAGTGACTTGCCAATTTTCACAACGCATCGCCACAAATGGGTAACGTGGCGAGGCGAAGCTATGCGAGTGGGTTGGAAAAGAGTTTTTACCCGGATACCCTGCCTTTGGAATGCACGGCAGAAAGAAAGGAGTGGGTATCTCCATTCCACACCCAGCGGCAGGGTATTTTCCCGATCGACACGACATAATATTCGAGTCACACGTTGAAGCTTTCCCAGTGACATTTTTCATGCTGTGTCGCGTACGCTGATTGATGAATGAATAAACGAATCAAGGAATGAATGAGCCCGGCACTCCTCCCTCCATCTGAGTTTTTCAACCGTAAAAATATGTCAAGTGGACAGGCGGTGGAAGTTAACGCTCCAAGGAAGATCCGGTCTGCGAAATAAATGACTGTTCGATTCGGGCTTCCTAATCAAATCACATGTGGTCCGGTCCGAGAGCCGCAAACAAAACTAATTTCCCAAACAAGTGACAAAGGAATTTCTTTTCTATTTTACACACACTTTCCATCCGCAGCTGCGGCCTGTCGCCAGCTGAACATAAATCAAACTTAAAGTGAGTTTGTGATTTTCATCACGCCAACTGATCCAGGGATACATTTATGCTCGCTTTTTTTGGGTAAGTTCTGGAGGTCCTGGTGTTGCAGGACACCTCATCTTTATTCTTACGACAAATTTAGAATGTATCCAGTCTTGGAAGAGCAGTAAAACTTACAATCTATATAAATAAGATATAGCTGCATAATATGTTTCATTGAGAGCAATGGCCCACAGCCTCGTGGCATCTAATCGAAATGCATTTGGGAATTTCAAGCCCGCTTGACAGTTGACAAGACACCGCCACACAACACAAGTCTAGGTCGGACAGGAACTTGATCTCGGACATGTGTTGGGCCTCCGGGGAACTCACGTCTAATTGAATTAAGGCCGGTCTTTGGGGGCGGCCCGAATGAGAGGACAACGCGCTTAACGGTTGGCTGCCATGTCGAATATTTAATAAGCCACTTTGTTGGTTTTTAATAAAATTGTTTACGCACTTAATGTGATGCATTCTCTTTCGGAATCAACGACGGTGGGCCGGAAGTAAAGGCTTGGACCAGGCTAAGACGCTTCCTGACGTTGCTAGCAAAACTTTCAGCTGGATCTTGGATTTTTCCTGCTACTGAGTTCCGATTGTCCTTCTTACTGACTGGGTGCTTATCACTGCACTTTGGTGCAAGGAAAAAATATTATAAATTATATTATCAAATTAAATAAACCTTTAAATTAGTTGTAATATTTTTTATACGCTAGTTTACACATAAAATTGTAAGGCCACTGAAACACATTCCCCTTTATACTTGAAACAGATTTAAATGTAGATTTTTTCCAAGTGTCTCTGGTCACTTTTCCTTGGCTTTCCGTCTGTCGTGTCGCCGTGTCCGTTGAGTGCATTAATACGCTTGCATAATACTTTAATGTCGACCCCCCTGTCCCAGGCCCTTTGTCAGCTGACAAACGGAAAAGCTGCTGCTGCTTGTGCTGCTGCTGATGATGATTCTAGCTGGCAGAGCTGGGAAAACTTTTGCCTGGCTGCAGGAAGTGCAAGAAAATTAAGAAAATACTCATCGTCCCCGCCGTCGTCCTCGCTTGCCGGGCAGTGGCCGTGCAATGCTATTTACGACAGTGAGCGGTGAAATTATACGCCCATCCAGCCAGCGCTGCAGTAGTGCTACGCCACTTGGCCAAAGTAAAAGTCAACATCAAGAGCGGATCTAAGCCAAAGGCAGCTAAAAGAAATGCCAAGTGTTGTAAAATGGCAACATGGATTGCTGAGCAATTGGCCTGCCTGTGTGCGAGTGTGTGAGCCATGGCCCAAAAAAGTTTGCTCCACACACAAATGGCCAAATGCAAACTTTGCCACGAGCAGCGAAGCGATCCAGAAGAGTTCTTGAGATATGAGCACAATTAAAACTTGCCGCAAAGGACCAGTTGGCGTTGGCGTTGCCGGGGTCCTGGGATATCTCAAAGTGCCAGCCGTGAATGATAAGCTGGAGCAGCAAATGGGGGAATTGCCGGAATTTTGGTCGTCAACTTAAGTTGGCTGAGCCCCAGGATCGATTGGGAGACTTGGGAGTAATGATGTATGAAAGGAATCTCAAAATTAAAAGGGTAATTTGCATTAAATTTATATGTTTTCTGGTATTTTCGTTCTAATTCTATTTAATATAAATATTTACTATAATTTGGCATATAAAAAATGTAGTTTATCGTTTAAAACTTTGAATATTTTCTCGCTTTCAAGCCTTACTACTTAAGAAATCACTTCAGTACATTGATGGCTAAGTATCTGCTGATGGGCATTTTCCACAACTGCCATTTATAGTTCGGCACTTTTCTATCCCGCAAAGTTTATACCCATTTCAAAACTCATCCTCTGCGGCCAAATCAAAACTTTTCAAAGGGGGCCCCGGCAAACAAAAAGAACTGACGAAATCATGGCCATAAACAGAATCAATGAGCAGTAAAGCGGCAATAGATTTGAGTTATGGTTATTAATAATGCTCTGTGTGTGAACAGCCCCCGGGCAAAGGACCTCGGAGATAACCTCGGAAACGGCCCAGGACACGCTACATGCAGCAATGCAGACTTGTCTGGGTCCGAAAACACAATATAATATGGCGAGATGCCGGGAGATGCGATGGGTCGAGCTGGGAGGTGGGGACTGCGACTGTGTGTTGGCCGGTCAAACAACAACAGGCAATGAACAAGAGTTAAGCCGGCTGCCTGGCATCCTTCACAAAACATTGCATCGTGTGAATCCAATATAGGAGCGGATCCCTCTCCACATCCATCTCGGCTGCCGGAAATGCCTTTTGTCTGGCTTCATAATATTTTGCTCGTTACTTTTTAATATGACTCACAACACAACATCCGAGCGAGCAGAGTAGCAGTAGACGGGCACACGGGGCAGACAGTGGTGGATGGATCCCTGCAAGGACTCCACACAGTCGGACATATTATCCGCTCTAAGCGAGACAATGCTAAAATCTATCCGGGAGTGAAAATTTTATTACCGCTTTCCGAGAGGCAAGCGGCAAGGACAGAGACCGTAATCAGTGCATGTCCTTGTCAGGGCGTCGGAGGATTACTCATAAAATTGCGATATCTTTTGTCACCTTTTCGGGGTTGAACTTCAAGTGTGCTTCGGTGGGATTCCCCTCCTTGACCCACCCACCAACACAAAGCTCATCCATTAGTGTTTATTGCTTATGATAAGCTGCCCCCAGCATCCCCCTAAATCGTTCATAAATTCCCCTTGAACCCAATGCTAAAGTTTTGCATCTGACGGAGGAGGATTGAGGTCCCCCTTTCCTCCCGCAAAACAATTGCATGCATATTTACGCTTACTCAACAGAAGCAGAAAGAAGTCTGGAATATCGCCCCGGAATCAGCATAAATATTATTACAAAATGCTTGACCGCACTTCAAAGTGCAGAGTCAACAGGGCCACATTTGCTGAGCTCGCACAGCTCTGTTTATTCATCGTCGATGTCGCCTTGTTATTTCTTTCCCTCCGCCCCAGATGGGACCAGGCCTCAATCACACCTGGCGCTCGGCATGGCATGGTTCAGTAAATATATTAACAAAGCGGGAATCGTTTGACATTTACATATAGTTTATTGAAAAGTTTGTAATCGAAACACCTGGGAGTTGACGTATATTGAAATAGAAGGATTTGTCACGGTGTCGTAGAGAAGTTAATAAATCTCTAAGGAAAATTTAATAAGAAAGAACAAGTCGGTGTTATAATATTTATAATAAAATAAATATAATGTCAGAAACTCCTCCTAATAAGTAAAGATTCTAAAGGGAATTAATTCATTTAATTTCAAATCAATCCCACTATTAGTACTTTCTTTTTTAAAGTTAATGTCTTATTAGAATGTCACCCAAAGTTACCCACAAGTTAACTCTATCGCTGCATAATATGAGCTCTCATCGTCCTTTGATGTTGTCCTGCCACCACCGCAGCTCAGGGGCTTTTCCGCTTTTGACGCCGCCATTACTGTCGCCATTTGGCGTTTGACTAAAAAATAAAAACAGAACGGCGAGCGGGCGAGGCTTCATAAACTGGCCCAACAATCCTCCCTGTGACGTCGTCGTCGTCGTCCCCATGTAAATAAATATAAATATGAAGCCCTGCTCTCCTAGCTCTATATATAACATCATTTTTTTTCTCCCAACGCTTTTTGCATGCAGCAGAGGGAAACTTTTTTTATTGCACACATATACATATATTTTTCATAAACCGGAAAATTTAGGTCACCACCACGGGGTATATATCCGTACAGCTGGCAAGATGGCAGCGCAGCGCCCAGGACAGCGTCGTCTGCTATTAAACGCTAATGCTGATGCCCCCGCCGGCGATTCCCCAGCGGTCAACGAACGGACGACGTCAAAGCGTCGTCAAAAATGAATATGCGCATAGGATGCGGCGGAAATATTAAGCATACGCCGCGTGTGCCAGCTAGCGAGTGTTCGCCGTGTTTATGCCGCATAGCGAAAATTACGAAAACGTCGACCATAGCAGCAATGCAGGCTAGTTGATCCGCAGGATGTTCCGGCAAGGGATACCCTTCTCTTTCTTTAAATAAAAAAGTACACTTTGAAATCGTGATTTATTTAAATGCTGCCCCAAGTAATGAATTGCTTACATTACTAATTTGCAAGGAAGATATGTAAGCAGTGGTAAAATAAATATATATAAAGATTATTTGTGTTGTATTTAGTGAGAATTAATGGCAACAAAACAGTATTAACAACACTTCACTGGGAATTTGTGTTAGTTGGAGTTATTAGTTCTTGGAACCGCGTAGCCAGCACATATGAGGTCCTTCGCGTACTCGTCGCATATCGCCGGGAGTCTCTAAGGTTTCCAAAGTATGATTGCGTGCCTAAGCGCCATCTTACGGTTGATAGCTTCATTATAGTGCCGTGTTGCAGTTGCCGTTGCCGTTGATGTTGCATATTCCCCCCTTCAGCTGCCAATACACGGGAAAAAGTTACCGTGCATAGAGAAACATAAGTGAAATTGGGAAATATAAAAGCTAAAATAATAA
Organism: Drosophila kanapiae; assembly: GCA_008042475.1. Taxonomy (NCBI): domain Eukaryota; kingdom Metazoa; phylum Arthropoda; class Insecta; order Diptera; family Drosophilidae; genus Drosophila; species Drosophila kanapiae. The sequence continues at coordinate 35,540 of VNJM01000156.1, read as the reverse complement.
ACACAACTCATTTAAATCAGGCATATGTCAATTCTTATTCGTATTTATTTATACTTATACTTAGTCACTGAAAAAAATCCATGTTAAACCTTTTTCTTGAGTGTACCCGCCTGGCTGGCTTGTTGTTCTTGCCATGTTGCAAGTGCTGATTATGGCCACAAGGAAGGAGAATCTTGGACGTCTTACCTGCAGTCTGCTCGTTTGCGTTTTTCTAATTTTAGTTAAAGTGTTTTGCTGCTCCGCTTGGCGTCTCCTTGCCTTAATTTTTAAATTGCCACGCGGAGTCCTGGCCTGGCCTCCTTTCGCCTGTTAGCGCGCCGAGTGAAAGTTGCCATTTGCTGTTTGTGCCCCGCACTCGAGTGTTATGGGGCTGCTTAAGATTTCGAAATTATGATTGGCGAGGGGCGAACCGGAGCACCTTTTCAGTCCAAACGGCAGCCAGAAGTGTGTGCAATTAGGGTTGGATGGGGAAACAACCGAAATAGTTTGCTCAATGAGCTGGTGGGAACATCAGAATAGTTGGGTTAACTTTTTGAAGTAGTTCAGACCGGATGTTTAACGATTTTTCTCTTCCTGTTTCTCTGACCACTTCATTCATTCGAAACCAAATAAATCCATTAACCGCTAGGAGGCTGAGGCCGGGGGAAAGTATCTCTGGCGGCTCCACCTCTTCCTGGTTTAGTAAATAAAACAAAAAGAGTTAGGATCCACTTGGCCAGACACTCCCATGCGCATAAATTTCAATAGCAAATCCATAGATGGCCATGGGACTAGGACTGGCGGCCGACTGCTCCTCCTCTCCACTCTCTCTCGCAGAGCAGGCAGCGGAAATTGTTGAGATTTATGGCGACTGGGTTGCAAAAGGCTGCGCCATATTTATTTGAAAATAAGTTGCATCCCAGCCAGCCTGCTTTGCGAGGACCTGCCTACCAACAAGGCGGGCAGAAGCTTCACGGCCCGGGCTAAAAACCCCAAAAGGATATTACATATCCTGTTCCTAGTCGTGTAAATGCCATTATAGATTGAATATTTGCTCGGGGTCGGGTGTTGCGATTGCCTTGCCACCATTTGATTTACGTTCTCCTTGCATCCGCATCCATTTTGTTGTCCTCAGCATCGAGAGTTATCTACTTTAAGACGTTTTCGGTTAATCATCCTGGTTTCCCTAGATTAGGATCCTTTATTGTGGGATAATCCTCATGAGAAGTTATTAAATATATGTCTTTTGTTAGGAATGTCTTTTAAGCGATTAAAGAATTAAGTTATTCAAAGATTGTACACCCATTTACCCTTTTTTAAACATGTCTCCATGAAGGTGAATTTCGACCAGGTTTCCTGATATTCCAAGTAAATGTTTAACAAAAGTATTTAATTCCCAAATATTCAGCAATCAAATATACCCCAAGTAGCCAGTTACGTAACGGACTAACCCCCAAGTAACCAATGACCCAAAGTAACTGGTTCCATTCATTGCCCCAGAGCTCCTGGCCTTGGTCTTGAGCCGGTAGCCTCTCCTCACGACTTCCGCTTCCCGTTCCCACTGAGTTATGTATTGGAGTGCAAAATATGAGGCTATTAGAGGCTTTGAGTCCGCTCTTCATACGTGCAGGCTGCGCTTTTTCACACACCAGCCCCGCCTTCTCCGCCTGCCCCGTACTCCCCGCAGGACACGTTTTGCGCCCAGACAAGAGCATCATCATTATTATTATCCAGCAGCTCATGACTGTGGCCATTACCGGGAATGGAAGGGAGTGGAGCCGAGCAGCTGGCAGTGAAAGCGAAAGGCTTTTTGGGTAGCTGCTCCGCCTGCTCCTGGTCCTGGTCCTGCATCTGGAGCTGCTGCTGCTCCTCCTCCGATTCCGTCTCAAGTGACTATTCACAGCTGAAGATTTATTGAATGTGCGCGATGCTGGCAGTCTGCCGTTCCCATTGCCATCACCATCGCCATTGCCATCGCTGGTGTCTGCGACTGAAAGTTGGCTCTGTCTGCTCTTTGGCATTGGTATTGAGTGTTTATTTATTTTCAAGCATCATAAAAAATACACAGGCACATACACAGAGTCAGACAGAGAACCAGGACCAGAAAAGGACCACAAAAGAGTCCTGAGAGGTTCTCACTTGTGGTTTCGCTGTAAAAACTACAAATTCGAATACGAGCTTGGGGAAATAATATCTGTTACCAACAGTTTTCAGGAATAACCGATTCAGGTAGTAATTATCTTCTGTTTATTAAAAACAATATGTTTCTGGTAAGTGAACTATACAATATTTGCAGTTATATATCCTTATGAACTTACTACACTCAATGCTTCTATTTCAATAATTACTTCAACTTTTCTTGTGTAATCCAGAATGTCCGAGGCGGCAGACAGGAGGCAAGGACATTCAATAATTTTGTTCGCATTCGAGTGGCAGAAACAGCTGCAATTTTTACGCCATTTTATGCTGCCAAACCAAATTGTAATTTGTGGCCAGGGAACTTTGTCTATTGCCTCGGTGTGGAGAGGACCACTCGTCCTTCCGAAAAGCGCGTCCTCCGAAGAGGTTGTTGTCGCTGTTAAATGAAGCATTCGCTGGCGGAGTTGAAGATGTTTGCAATTTTTATTTCATTTGCCGGTCAATGAACATTGGAAATGTGTTAAGTGCCACCCCGTCCCCGAGCCCGTTCAACTTGTCTTTAATTGTCTACAAGTTGTCGGAATGGCTTTTAATGAAGTGTTAAACGATACCCCGGCTTTGGGTGCCGTTGCCATATTATTTGGCACGGCCTGAAATATTAATTTCACTTCGGCCAGCTGACATTTTCTCAGAGCGCTGTGAATAATTCCCGGCCGCTTCTTCAAGTGCTGACAGGGCTAATTACCATCGATGATGGGAAAATTGAGCAAACCGGAACCTAAGCCGCTTAAAGTGTGAATGGTTTTTGGGCCTGAACGCTGGCAATTTATGGCTTAGGTGGATGATTAATTGTGAGCAACTTGTGACTTTGATGTATGATAATAATCACGCTTGGTTTGCCAATGTATCCGGAAATTGTCGGTGCCTTCGGTAGATTAAACAATTGTGGCAAGGATTTTACAGTGTAAGATAGGCACATAAATGAGTACTTGGAAATCATGTTTGTGTTATATTAGGTATGTTATATTAGGTATTCTTATATGGAATATGGTATATATATGGGTCTTCTTTGTTCTCCCTCTGGCTCTGCATCTCTCTGAGTTAGTCTGTCACAAAATATGGACAATCAGTAACCACGAAAGTGTCAAACAAACAGTGCGAGCCTGCTACGGAATACCACACCATCCTATGGCATATTTGCACTATGCCCTATGCCACCCCTAGAACGTCCCTATACCATCCCTACTATGCGACCCCATTTGCCCCTCAGTTGAAAATTTGCAAGCAAATCCTATTTTCGCATAAGAGGGCCCACTCAAAAGGGCACCGAGTAGACCAGGCCAAAAGGAAAGCGGTCGAACCACATTCGAGTGCTGCGGGCGACCCGATACTTGTTCTCTTTTCTATTTTCTTTTTTTTTCGGTGCACACATCAATCTCGTTCCGACTTTGCCCAGATACGAATCTTTCATTTTCGCATTTCCGTTCAAAATTTCGTGTAACTGAACTGGAACTTTAGAAAAAAAAAGGAGAGCGAAAAAAGAAGGAATTTTACTGCGCCCAGACAGACAGTGGGTGGCCGATGGCGTCGGAGTGGATTCCGCCTGCTCCATGGTGCCGCATGTTAATGCTAGCCTGCCACGAAATACGGCAGCAAGTTGGAGTTCGAATGGGTGAATTGCCTAAAAAATGGAAATACTTTATACAGTGGATTTATTCATAATATTATAAATATAAGTTTATGCTACATTTTAGAAGCCTAGAACATATTAATAGAATAAATAAACTATATTGAATCGTTGCTAATTTAGCTTATATTAATAAATATTATAATATAATAAATAAATACAACCATAGCTGCCATATTAATAACAAGCTCCAGACTAATACATTCTTAAATAGTTCCTTACGATTAAACAACTTCATTCTCGATTAACTGCTTTAAAGAATTATAATTGAAGTATTTTTAAAGTCCAGCATACCCTTCCCTGTGCTGAATTGGCAGGGTATGCAAAGTGGGCATCATTCACATCGTCTGATTGCCCTGGCTGGTATCAAATTTAAATTTCTTCATTTGCCTTTCGGTCCGTGTGCAAGTTCAAGTTTTTTGTCTGTGCTCCGGCTGACTCCTGTTCCCGCTCCCTGTTCCCCTTCCTCTTCCCCTTCCCGCTCCTTCCGACGGTTCCCCCGCAGCGGGGGAAAATTCAGGTCATGTGCGACCAAAAGTAAGTGGATGCGTTCATATCAGCGCATACAAATGTTTTATCTCGCTTGGCGCGTGTGCAAGCCAAAATACACCGCAAAGAAATTGAGGGGACTTTGATTTCCTAAAAAGAAATTAAAGAAATTATAGTTTCGATTAAATAATATAGATCTTAACTAGACTTCAATATTATGTTTAGTGTTTGAGTTTTAATATTTATTTTTAGAAATCCCTCCCTCCATAATTGAGCTAAACTAGTTTATATTTTCTGGTTTTTCTTAGTGTAGGCAAAAACCAAGACAAAGACAAGGCTTGGAAGTTGCCTGCGGTTGCCTCTCTCTCTCTGTGTCTCTTCTCTCTTTCTCTATTTCTCAGTGTGTGTGAGAGTGTTTTGTTTTGCCAATTGTCGGAAGTGCCTGTGGGAGAGATCACACACACATACATACATGCATCGCCAGTTAGACACTTTCTTTTTGCTACTCGAGCTTCCGTTTCCGCTTCCGCTCCGCTCGTCCGTCGGCCATACTTGCTTATGCATGGCATATAACCTTAAACATAATTCTGTTTGCCTTTTGTGTGTTGTGTGTCCTCGTGCAATTCTATTTTCTTATCTTTGTTTGCTAGCATTTCTTTCTATCAAGCCGCCCTCCCGAAATTTTATCTCTTTGACTCGTGCCGAGGATTCCGAAAACCCAGCGCCCTGCAAACTGTCCAAATCAACAGCGAACTCCTTTTAAAGTTCGCGCAGTTCGATTGGGCATTTTTCGCTTCGGCGCCATTTAACCCATTGTGGGCCCACACAATTCAAGTGTCAAAGTTTGCACTTGAAATTATAATGGTTAGAGACCCCACCAAAGCCCATATTGGTCCCGCTGGCCATAACAAAGGAATGTTGGCTAGAATTCCAACTGATGACCCGAACCCAAAAGCCCCGTCCCAGCCCCGGGGGCCAAACATTCGCACAATGTCAGTCGAGTCGAGTCGAGTTCTTTGAGGCATAAAAACAACAAAAACTTTGAATGAAATGCATGCCCCATTGACATGTGAGTGGGTCCTGGCTGGGGTCTCGTCTGGATTGTCGAGGAAATGGCAAATGCATGCATGCAGCCGCACGATATGAGTCGCCTCCACTACCGATCCCCCAGCACTGGCACCCCCACTATTCCCTCCCTGTGCGTTGATTGTTCGATTCAAACATTTTGGCATGTTTCGGGCAGCTGAACTAGTTTTCACTTTTGCTACCAACCGCCCAGCTAGTCACAGTGGAACGGATGGAAGGGTTAAGTCATAGAAAAATATCAGGGATGCCAAAGAATTGCCTAGGGTTTTAAAATTCGATTAATAGATATCAAAAAGTATGCATTAAATATTTATTAAAGTCAATTATGATCTATTTAAATTTTAAGTCTTTTAAAATAAACGAAAAATGTGTAAACTCTTTTAGATGGTATACATTTTTCGTGTCAGTTTATATAATAAATATAATTTGAATTAAAGTATAATATTTTGAGGAAAAGATTTCACTATTTTCAGTTAGTCGTTCACTCTTTAAAGACACTTATAAGTTTATTACTAGATAAACTTTATACTTTAAAATACAAAGTTTTGACTTTTCTTGTATTTCCAATAAACCTTTAATTGATCTTGGAAAATAAGTGAATATATCTTTTAAATTCCACTGTTCAGTTGTTGCCTGGCTGAGGCTGAAATGTGTTAAATCCGCTATAAAAGCGGTTAACCGAGTAAACTGCAAATGCAAAATGCGGTTGGTTCACTTCGGTTCGGTGGGGCTCTGGCTCGGGCTTGGCTTGGCCTGACTCGTTTTGGCCTGTTCCTGTTCCTCCGAGCCGGGACTATGCATCCTGACCATATCAAAAGCCAGGCCACAGTGTTGATGGGTCCGTTTTGACCGCATGCTGGGCTCTGCAGAAATGCAGAAATCATTTTTTGAATTTTTGAATTTTTCTTTTTTTTTTTTGGGGGGCTCAGTAGGCCAATGGAACTCGATCAATGCTAGTACACTCATTTGTATAGAAAGAATAAAATAAAATTTTAATGCTGAGAAGTTATACAAAATTAAAGGAAATATTTCAAAGCGCTCTCAAAACAAAATGGCATCGAAGGAAGATGAAGAGGTTTGACTTGTGTATATATGAGGTAACAACTTCTAATTTGGATTCTTAGGTTTATACGGAAGCTGAGACGAACGAGGCCATGTCCTTGATTCAAGAGCAAGAGCTTCCCATGTCGGATCTGCACTATGCCCTCAAGTATGTTCGTATTCTGCATCGAGGCCATAATCCGCAGGATTCTCACAAGGCGGTGGAGGTACCTCAAGCTCCGGTGGCAATGGTAGAACCACCGGAATTCAATAGCGATTCCGAGGAGACACTTAATCGTTTCTTGTTTCCAGACCTTTAATCGTTTCATTGACTATATGTTAAACCATTCCCTGCAACAAGGAAAAAACACAATAAAACGAACTGTCTAGTTCTTATTATTTATTTGGTGATATTAATATTAATTTATGAAATGGGAACTAGCTTGGAATGGATGCAAAAATATATTCTATAATAGACAATATGATGTCAGGGCCTTGTATTATATCCTTTCACTTTTTTCAGAGCTTCCCATCCAAACAATTGTTTTCTTCAAATTTATTACGAAATAGAGGATTAAATTTAGTATATAGTTGGGTGGATGGGAAGCTCTGGATCTCCAGAATAAACTGATTTACTTCAAAGACATCTCGTCAGATGCTTTATTTGGGAAACTTTTGTTGGTCGAGTCCACTTCGTGCGCCTTTACATTCAACACTCTCGGAGTTCATCTGAAGTTCCCGGACAATCAGCGTCGAGTTGGACAATTTTTAATTGTCAAACGCAGTCGCGTGACAAATGAAGGCGGAGGAGTTGCACCGGAGAAGCCTTAATGACAGCTGATAATTTATTCAGCGAGTGCAACAGCTGAGAGACGAGGCACGAATTGTTTTCCAGCAGCCATGAAATATTTACACGGGATAAAAAGGCTACGGGCAGGAGCAGGCAGCAGGCGAATGGCGGACAACGAGCGGAGCCGTGTCCTGCGAGTCCTGAGATGAAATACATCCGCTTGTCATTGTCGGGACGGAGTGTCCAGATCTGCTGTAAAATGCAAATGAATTCCCGGCAATTTCCACCCTCTTCGGAGAGACTTGCATTTAATTAGGCATTAATGCGGACCCGTGGCGTGACGGGGTGCGTTCTTGGCCCTTCTGGCACTCTGCGGTTAAGTGAAAGTTGAGCTTTGGCTTAAGCCCGCCTAAGCCGCGACTCAGTTTAATGTCCCAGCGCGAAATGCTCAATTTGCATTTGGAATTTTCCGCCCCCGTCTCCTGGCACACTGCTTTTATTTTTGTAGACTTTCCATCGGTCTTTGCAGCTCTAGAGCGTTTCCAGCCCTCGCTAGCAAATGACAAATTGCACGTCATTCGATCGCTTGCTCTCTTTCTAGGAAGCGTACAATGGTCAAAAAAAATCAAAGAGAGAGCAGTTTTCGCGAAAGCAGCCCGCAGCCCCTGCATTTCGCATAACAGGCGAACAGAGAGCAGTAAAGCAGCGATGCACTGATCTACGCAATGACGTCGATCGGTCGTTGGCTCTCTTTCTGGGAAGCGTAGGACTTCAAAAAAAAAAATCAAAGAAAGAGCAGCCTCGCGAGAGCACTAAAGAGCTAATCATCCTCCTGCTGCATTCTGAGAGCATGGTACACACAACCCTGAATTTGCATTTTGTATTTTCCGCCCTCGCCTAACTGCTTTCTGCTTTTCTTTTTGAGAACTTTCCCTGGGGCTTTCTGTGAGGGTTTGCAACCCTCGCCAGCGAGTGACAAATTTATTGTTTCAAACGGATTTCGCTTCGCCCCAAATTCGATTACTGGTAATTGCCTATTGCCAACCTTCGTTCCGAAAGAGGGGCGTGGCACAAAGCCGGGCTTAATTGAATTAAAAGGCGTTGCAAAGCTCAAAAGCAGCGGGCGCCGTGTTCACTGATGAAGCTTTTAAAAGCCGTAAACTGATTAATCGCTCGAATTCCGGTTATGGAATGAGTGCACCGAGGCATGTGGATTACAGCGAATAATTGTGATTGTGCAAAATGTGGGAGGGGAAGTACAGTGAATATGGGATACAGTAATTAAAGCCTGCTCAATTGGAGTCTGATCCTGAAACAGGGTTGCCTCTGGGTTGAAAGGAAAAGGCAGCCTTTGCAGATTGATAAATGGATGTATATTTCCTTATATTTGTTCTCTAAATATTAATATAAAATAAAATAACTTAAAAATTAAGAAAATCAATAGTTTCTTAACAATAAACTTATTCATTTAATTGCCTTAACTACTGTTAAGTTTGTATTTATTCATTTAAACTTTACTGTATTTTTTCTTTAGGTTTTCATTGAGTTTGGAGATTTTTTTCCGGCCAACACGACTGCAATCTCGTCTGGAGTTCAAATTACGAGCCATTGTGCAAGGACCGCAGACATGTAATAATAAATACACAGGACTCAACGCTCATTTAGGCCCCAAAAAAGAGGTGGTAACCGTCCCAGACCACACCCCCTCGAAGAGGAAAGGGGCGGCCATTTGATGGGTTTATTATTGGGTAAATAAATTAAAATTGTTTACCTTTCAGCAGCTATCTTCCCCTCGCCCTCCCTCTCTATGTTTATTTGTTGTTTCTCTCTCAGGGCGACGATGGATAGCGAGTGTGGTTGTGTGTTGTTTTTCTGTTTTCTGTTTTTGTTTTATTATTTTTGCCCAGTTCAATTGCGGTTACGTGAGTACGCGTATGTTGCGGCAACTTTATTTGCACAAATTAATGGATAAATGTTCACGCACATGATAATGGAACAGAACGACATGGAAATGGGGCGGCCATCAGCATATGAAAATAAATAAAATTATGCCAAAATTTATATCGGCGAGGGAAAATATCATGCAAATTTTCTTTATGCTTGCTGGCTCCGCACGGCTGCTAAATATTTTGTTTAAATTAGTTTAGTAAAATGCGAAAAACAAGGAAGGTAATTAGGAAAGAGCTTTGCTCATCCATTCGCAGTATTTGCATAGCCGAAAGCTATCATATTTTAGGGTTAAGTTGGAAAAAATTCTTTACGGAAAATGCCGAATTTGTTTTGTATTTGAGCCTCAATTAACATAAATGTTAAGCTCAAAGAGATCTCTATGCTGTGTAAATAGAAATAATAGCGGAAAGTATGCCAAACTTGGATATATCTGAAGCTGTGAGATATTCACATTCTGGCATTCCAATCAAGGAGGGAACTTTCTCAAGTTCCTGCTACTTTTTCCCCTCTATTGATTTTGCTTTCGAAAGAAGTTTTTCGTTGAATGGTCCAGAGTGAGCTTTGATTGAAATAGTTTAGTTTGTTTTGATAGTCATGCATACGCAGAGAAATATTTTTGGGGGCTACTCGAAAGTTTAAACCCGATTGAGAGCCAAGAAAAGTTATTGTTTACCTGGAGATGCATTTTAAGTGGTCAGTTAAAAAGACCAAAGAAATTGTTTTATTCTGAATTTTAATATATTTAATTATACTTATATTTATACATATTTAATGCACTTTATTTGCTCCCAAACTATGGCTATTACCTGGCAATCGCCTTTGAAACTTTCCCCTCAAAATTGGCACCTTTGCGCTTAAGTATCCGTATCCCATTTCCATGGCTTGTCTCTCCAACTATCCAATTCTACTTAAAGTTTTCTTTGGCAAAGTAAACTTCTGCAATGGCAAACCCGCAGTTATTATCCTGGCAGTGATGGGAAAGGTACAGTCGATTTTACACGGGAAGTTAAGCAGGAAATTACTAAACCCATTTACATTGAATTCTAGTCAGATCTTGATATTATTATTAATATATAAATAGGTAAGTATGTTTGCAGTTTGAAGTTAAATTTATTGTACCTGTTAAGGTAACAAAGTACCCAACCGCTTGCCATCTCTGCAGGCCAAATGCCATAAATGTCAATAGACCAGAAACCATTATGCATAATAATACCCCTACTCGAAGTCGGTGGCGCGCTGCAGAAGCTGCTGCTCAAGCTCAGGGGAGTCCCCGCCACTGCAACTTGCAACTGGCAACTTGCAACCCCCCTGGCCTTTGTCCGATGTCAGCATTGTTACCTTACCCCGCCACCATCCTCCTCGACTTCTGTTCGCATGCTAAACAATATTTCTCCATTACGAAACAAAGGGACGAGTCGCCTGTCCCCGACAAGTAGCACCTTTTACTTGTGGCATCAGTTAAAAGTTTTGCTTTTTATGTTAGCGCGTTGCAGTGGCAACTTTCCCTGTCCCCTTGCAAACCCCCGTGCAACTATCTCAAGTCGTTGCGCCAACTTTTGTTGCCTACTTTTGTGGGTCTTCCTCGGTGCTCTGTGCCCGGTGCTCCATGTGGCAAGTTTTTGCTTTCGCTTATTGTCCGGCGTGGAAGGAAAAAAAGTTTCGTTTTGTTGCTAAATTGAATGCGACTTGCGTTTGCTTTACCGCCACCAATGCCCAGCCCCTGCCGTCCCTGTGTCCGACGTCGTGTTGACGTCCTGCTAAAAGTCCTTGAAGGTGCAAATTGTAAAACAAACAAAGGAACAAGACCTTCCCAGCTGCCTCGACCAGAGATGCCGCTGCCAAGTTGACAGATAAAGTGTTGCCAATGGTTTGGGAACTTTAAGAGGAATTCGATGCGAGCACTTGAAGTGTTAGCTTTGAAAAAAATCTATATTAAAATATTATCAACAGAAATTCCAATTAATCCAAATGATTATCTTTGTAAACTAAAATATTCGCCTGTATCCTTTATAATGTATCCAATTATATTAAAGTGGCAGCGAAGGCAATCCATCAGGCGAGGACAAAACCATTTTGATCGCTTCGGTTTTGAGTTGTCATAGCATTTTAGTTGCCAATTACGCGGCTCGAACCGTATAAATCGCAGTCATTACATTTAACGGCTTAATTCCGACACAGCCATAAAGCAACAATAATGACACAGGACACAGGCGGATAGCACACACAGGACGACCACTAGAATCGTTTGGCATCTAAAAAGCTGCGGCCGAGTCCGTTGCACTATCATAGAATATTTATTCAATTTAAATTTACCAATTAACTTGGACTGGGCACACACACTGCACCAAAACCTCACCGAGTTGACAGCAAACAGAACGGAGTACGGAGTGCGAGTGGGAGAAAAAAAGTGGCCCTAAATGCTGGCAGCGTTTAGAGCGCCGCTTTTGAATAATAAATGCATAATTCGTAGATGGAAAAGCGCGTGCCATAAATATTGCATGATAAATTATAGAAAAGCTATTAGGACAACAAACGACACGACCAGGCAGGACTAGGCAGGACTAGACGGGACTAGGCTCCATTGTGTGTTGGGCGTGGAAAAATAGGCGACCATTAAGTGAGGAGCGGGCCAAGTCCTTCTGCGTTTGACATTTTTCAAATGAGTTTAGCCCGACGCTCCGGCCTCGCCTGCTTATTTATGTAAATTTGCGTAAATTACTATGAAAATATTTACGGTAAATAGAGCATTTGAAATTTTTATAATTTAAATGGGCAGGCGCACAGGCTTTGCTTTTCACAGTCTGGGAAATACAATGTGTGTGGAAATTTCCCTCAACTGCCACCAGCTGTGCACGTAGCGAGTTTCCAAAAGAAACTTGCCGGGCCACAACTTTTGCATCTAACACGATATGCAAACTGCCGGCGAAGAGGAAAGTCTGGGCGAAGGCAGCGGATAAGGAAGTACAGGAAGCGGAAGCTAAGCAAACGAGCGAAGCCCGAAATGCCATTGACGAGAGAGAACATTTAAAAAAGTTGAGCAAAAGTACACAGGAGTGGGGTAGATACTCTTTCTATTTTGGGTATTTTTAAGTGGGTAGACTTGGGGTTTCTTTTTGTCTGTAGAAATGCCAGATAAAGTTGGGAAATAAATGATTACATTATATTTTTATATTTATTATATTTATTCAATCTACTTTCCTTATTAATTAGAAGATAGATCCTGCCAGGCGCTAGATCTCTACACTTAAATCAAAAGGAAAGCCTCAGAAGAAGCTCCTAATATGAAAACTTCTTACCAATTTCTTCAGCTCTGTCATGCTTTATCTCTATTCGATATGACCCCATCAAGCTTACCATGTATTTGTACACTCCAACCGAAATCAAATGCAAATGCTCGACATGTGTGCCCGGGTTGGAAATGGTCTTGTGTTTCCCCTGGTGCTGGCGTATCAGTTAAATTAAATATTCTTGTCAACTGCAGTCAGCAGCGAGTCAGGCGGAGAAGAAGAAATGTTGCCTCAACAATTTCAAATATTTGCACCGCACTTTATAGATTTTAGGCTTTTAAATAATAAAATACAGTAGCAGGGCGGGGAAGCCTGAATGGCGGCAGGACTGGAGTGCGCTGGCAGGACGAGAGGATGTTTCCTGCTTTGCAGTTTCGACTGAGCAGAGTGTCTTCGTTTTTTTTTTTTTCATTCTTTTTTTGAGGAAAAGCGAATGCTGAAAGTGCTCTTCAGTTCCATATATGTAGCGTGTAGGGTAGGAGGAGTTGTGTAAATGTATGTCGGTGCTCTATAAAACATTTGCTCTTCAAGTACGTACTTAAATTGCATTCAAGCTGAACAGTCTCTGGGTAAGTAATGTACAGAGATCTCGGTCTGCTGCCTGAGTTGTTAAATAACTTGGCCGAAACGTGTGAGCGAGTGTCTAAATATGTGTCGACTTGGCCAGAGACAAAACCGTTTTCAGGCTTCAACGGGAAATGCTGAACACTGAATACTGAAGTCCCAGTATTCGATTTGAGAACAACATCCATATGTTATTAGACACTGATCAATATCTTCGTCCATTAATTTCCCAGCTTATGATATATAAAGGCCATAAAAATTATATTTATATACCAGCAAACGTATTTGTATAAATCACGTTATAATGACATTAACATAACACAAGGCAGTCAGGCAATGCTCCTTTTGGCCTTGCCTTTCATTAACGATAAACTCCACGCCGAACAAGATGATTTGATAGGCCAAAAACGGCAATTAACCGATCCCCAAAACCCGACCCAGCCAACTGCATTACATTAGCCAGCCCCCAGACCAGACGGGCATTAAGCGATAAAAACTGATGCGGCCATTAAAAAAATTGGCAGGCCTAGGCGCATGTTTATTTAATTAACGGAAAGCGCCTACGGAAATAAAACTAAATGCCTTGCGTACATTAAAATTAACCAAGCAAGAGGATGATAAAAATAAGCATAGAATTATTTCGGGCGACAAACCCTTTCAGCTACCATGGCAATGAAATATGTGCCGGGGCAGGGCCTGGTCCTGGTCCGGGCCTGGCCTGGCCAAGTCACAATTAGCTTTTGGGTTCAATACGAGAGAACAAAGGCGAATTGTTCTCCATTGCCGCCCAAGGGCCGGCAGGGGCCAAAGGTCGCCAAGGGAGGGAGCTACAACAATTTCTCGCATTACTTCCGCTAAATTAATACCGACTGCGGCCGGACAGGCCCGGACTGGCGCCAAGCTGACCGAAAGAAAGAAAAAATAACAGAACAATTTCTCCAAAAAGGCGGGGACAGTGGCGTAAATATTTTCTTTGAAATATTAAGAGTGTTACCGATTAAGTATATATTATTTTACCTTTTTTTAAAACATTTTCCCTCCAATTAAAGCTTGTGTAATCCCATTTGTTTCACCTGTAGCTCCTCTTTACCACAACCAAACTATTTCTCCATGCAAATATTAACCCAATTTATTTGGTGCTAATCAGCGTTTACATATTTATATTATTTGGCGAATCGAAACCACAACTGATTCTGGTTTAGAGGCAATTGGCAAATAATTGAACCTGACTGCCGTTTTTAATGGCAGCCCACTGTGCGCTGGACTGCCCACTGTGCCACATCCGCGTGTCGCGCAGTCCGAGTACTTTACTTAAATTTCTCTTTTGGTTTATGCGGCGTCTGTCGTGTTGCGTGAGTCCCTGCCCCTGTTCCTCGACACTGTGCAAGTGTCGTCGAATTAAAATTCATGGCGGCGCATTTAACTCGGCGCTGCCACTGGCCAAGGAAGGAGGCCAAAAAGCCAGAAAATGTATAAAGAAACGCGCCCAAAACGCAACTCTCTCTCTCTTTTGGGCCGAGGTGTTGCCGTGTCCAGAGTTCAGAGTCCCGAGTCCAGTTTGGCTTGCACATAATTTCTGTTATTTATGGCCACCATAAAGAATGAGGTCAGATGCGACGTCAATTCCTGGGCGGTGACTTTGCCTTAATTAAAGTCGTTAAATCGCATCGCCCTGTGGTGGACTGAGCCACCGAGGTCGGTGGGGCTGGCGAGGTGAGTTTCAAATCAAATTAATGAGCAGCCAGCCAGGTGGGCAATGGGTCATCAGCTCATAGATTTAAATGGCCAAGAAGTCGGCCCGAAGTAGCCGGCGAAACCATAAAGAAAGCCGTCTGGCCGTTAAAACGAGGTGAGAACGAGGCAACTTGCGGATGCCCTATCGGTGTTTAAGCTAGTAATAGTTGATGCTTGAGTCTTTTTTTGTATTTCGAATTAAATTCATATTTAGAATAGAGTAGAAATTCATCAATATAGAACTAATTGCTTAACAGCAGTCACACTATAAAGACAATAGAAAATATGCACTTAACATAAAGACCCATTAAAAAATAAATATATTGCTTAAATATTTCGCATCCTTTAGGACTTAAAGCTGAGAAACTCCAACTTTTTGCGAGCTATAAGCCCCTTCAAAGTGCCTGTTGAGTCGTTTTCACGTACCTTTCACCCAACTGGAGCCTCGGCCCAAATACACATTCCGGCAGCGCTAATCGGCTTATAAACAATTACTTAACATTATAACACAATTTGCAGCTCTCGTTCTGCACAATTGCAGGCGGGTCAAAGGTTAAGCGACTGCAGCGATTACACGGGCGGGGCGGTACATGGGGTTCGGGGATCAGGGCAAGTAATGAGCGAGAGGGCTGAGAACAGTTCAAATAATATCAATTAACTGCAACTTTACGTGCTTCGGCTAATTATCTCGCTTAATAAAGCGCCTAATGAGTGGAAACAGCTGCCAACGCCCAGCACCACCAGGCTGCGAGACAAAAAGGTAGGGCGTTCGGGATTTCATTATTCTTTACTCACTTCGCAGTTCGCACTTTGGCGCTCAGTTTTTTTTTTTTCTCCTTCGTCTCGTCCGTCGTCGTAAAAAATAATTATGCTAAAATTGCTTGGCGGTTTATGAATTTTAATTGTTATTGTCTGCCCGGGAATCCCCCATTTTCGGCGAAAGGTAAGGGCGTGGCGCTGAGCTTGAATTTTCGGCCTCGCCTTAAGATCTTCCATTTCCTTTTATTTTCAGGCGCAGACCAGGAATTTTCACACATTTTAAACAGAACGGAGGCGGGGTAATTCGAAAGGGGGCGATGGTAACTGGGGCCAAAGTTCAGGGCTTTACACTTTCATACATATGTGTGTGTGTGTGTGACGTTTGAGCTCATTAAGAAAATTCGTGCGGTCGCTTTGGCAACTATTTCAGCATTAGAGCGCATGAACCGAGCCGAGCGCCTCCCAGGGGCGTTGCATTAAATTAATTTCCAGGGGGTTGCTCCTCGAAGAAATGCTCTTCTCTACCAAATATTTGCTCACAAATTATTATAAATTATATTTTATATTTAAATTTATATTCTAACACAATTCATTTACATCCCTTTCGTGCTTTTGCCGCGCTCTCATTACCGAAGGCACCGCCCGCATATTCAAAGTGTTTTTTTAAGCCAAACAAAACGCATGTGAACTTTGCATAATTATGCACAAAATATACAAAGTGCGCACACTCTTGCCATGTGTGTGTGTGTGTACATTTGAATGTGTATATTTTCCATATAAATATTTGCGAGAGAGAAATGTTTTTGCTTGGGCAACCCAAAGGTTGTTTCTTCGGGTCAAGCATTTAATAATTGCAGCAAACACTCAAGGTAATTTATTTAATTTGTGTTAAGTTAATTCGGGCTGAAGTCTAAATAATATTTGGCCCTAATTTGTTTTTAGTCATGGCCAAGTCTTTATGCCACTAATATTTTAATTGTGCTTCAACGTATTTTGTATTAAGTGATGTAACTTTCAAGCGTTCTTTATACGTTTACTGGACGCAATTTGTTTCTCGTCGACAGAAATAACATTTATATATTTTAAAATAAATAAATAAACTTAAAATAAATGTAGAATTAAGTTAAGGTGAAATTAGTAAGCTGACAACTTGTTCTGACCGTATTTTGCGAAATCTATGAGTTAATATATCTTTATCTACTTCCCTTATTTATTTAAAAAAGTATTGTATTTAAATCCAATATATATATTATAATATATGATTTATTCATTCAAAATTAAAATATTCTATATAGAAATATGCTTCAAAACTACAAATTACACCCGGATAATTTTTAATTTGTCACCGTTTAATAGTAAAATCTTCTTTCTATCTCTCCTGGCAATTATTAGACCATCCAACTTTTTTGCGACCGCTCTCGCAGCCTTAACCTCATTTTCCGCTCCTTTGACAGGTGCTGCCGACTTGGTTTGCTTTTCTTGCATTCTTTCTGCCAGCAAATTGTTCTTTTACTTTGGTCTGGTTGGCGATGCACTTGCTGGGGGGATAACGAGAAAAACTCGTATGACAAATAGCCTGCGGCTTTATACACAACGTTGAGAAGCTGTCATTGTCTAGATTCATGTTGCTTTCTCCTCAGCTGCTTTTTGTTCTCCTCGTTCCCTTTCATATGTTGTTTTTCCAATGTTGCCTGCAGTTTTTCTTTTCCATCTCCCCACCATTTCCCCCTCTGTGTTTTTCTTATTCCGTGCTGCTTTTCTTTTTGTTTTTCCCCAAACTGCTTGCTGTTGCTTCTGTCCGTCCGGGTTTGTTGTGGCTTGGGTCTTCGTTCGCCGCTCCTACATCCTTCTGTGGTTAGTGCATCCTCCATCTCTGGCAGCACCCGCTCAAGGACACGCAGCTGCAGCTGGGGAAGAATTCGCTCCGAGTGCCATTAAAATGCACCCAAGGCTGTTGATTGGTAAAGGAAAAAAAATGTAACATGTGGCTAACCCAAACTTTTACTGGGCCAGCGAGTGCGGGCCTTCAGGAATTGAAGAGGGGAAACCATATTGTTTTAAAGACCTGACACCTTTGGCATCGGTTACCTGCTAAATGAACAAGCTAGCAAACTATTGCGGTTAAGTGGTTTCGGTTGATGTTGCAGGCTTGGATAAATTTCAGGAATAGCAGACAGGAAGCAAGAATAAATAGACTTGCATCAGAAGATCTTTGAAATGAATTCCATAAAAAGTGTAAGTAGTATTGTGTGTTCTTTAAGAATGTGTGTTCTCGATAGGAATGTTCAATTATTTATAAATGTTGGTTAATAAATATTCCTGAAAACCCAATGACTGATCCGGCTATTTAAAGCTTAAATAATACATCTAATGATTAAACAATCACCTTTTAATATTATTTTCTTCATCACAAGAATGCAAAATTGGCTAAAGTAATTTTCGGTTATCTTCAGACAATCCCAAAAACTGTCAAAACTGTTTCAATCTGTTTAATATTTAATAGCCACATTGAAAGGCAGAATGAGTTTCAGAAATCAATTAAATCCTTTATTTTAAAGGCATCAAAACTTGTTCGAAGATAGACAACAAGAACTGTTTCCACTTTCTGGCTGGAGGCTAGGCTTTGAGATTTGATGGAACCGCCTGTCAATGGCAGGCCTACAAATTACATTAATTTGCAACGAGCCTACAAAACAACTCGGCCAATATCCTGGCACGCCCCTAAAAAGGAACGAACGGGCATCAAGGATGACGATGACGATGACGCATTGCGTATGCATCTGTCATGTGTATGACAGCGTCGCGTTTAAATAAATTCAACAGAGCAGGCCGGCATTTAAGAAATGCCTACCAAATGCAGAGGATGTTAAATCGGGATGCAGGCTGGCTGGCTGGCAGGCAGGCAGGAAGCCAGGCAGCCTGGCAGTCGGGCAACCAACCAGGCAGCCTGTCAGCCAAATATATCCAAGTCACTGACGACAGAGCCAGGCCAGAGTTTGGGCCAGTTGGCCAGCAAATGACAGCGTTGATGGACAGTTTTGTGCAATTGCATTGCATATGGTTAGGCGCTGTGCCAGTGACAGCCGCCCAGAGGCGGACTCATCATCGTCATCATCAGCGGCGCTCGCAGTTCCGGAGGAGGGTGCAAAATCCGCTACAAAATGATATGCAAATGCAGCTAACCAAGGGGGGAAAAAACTCTGGGCTGCAATTAAAAGCTAAATGCACTGGACGATAGCGTCAAGTTACTGCACACCCAGCCATTAACCCACTGAAACGGAGGTAATAATTGCGGGAATGGAATAGCAGATTGTGATGCAAGAATAAATCTAAGTTTGAGTTTTGTAAATTATATAAATTGAGAGCAAGTCAAGGCATATTGGTTTGAACATTTCCCAATGAATACCCAAAGAGTATGATGTGTAAAAATTCAATTCACCTCGCCCGCCAATTTGTCTTAAGTGTCCTCCAGTGCATACCCGTTAACTCCTACCATTTTCTCCAGATTTCATTATTGGCTTACTCCCAGGACACTGAGCAGTAATGGGTTAATTAGCTCCGCTGCAGGACGCAGCGCAACGGCAAAAACCGCGAGATATCAGACCAATTTAGTGTTATTGCAGTCGCATAACTCCAGAGATTGCCCACAGGACGCTGGGCACAACCATGGAGGGAGGACGAACGGACGCAGGCCGAGGCCGCAGTAGCGAGAGCTCAGCGCCAGGACGCAGGACTCAAACAAAAGGCAAATGCGACAACGGCAACTGCACAATTAGCACTCGGAAACAACTCAGCTGGGCGGGCAAAGAAGTTGGGGGGAAATAATATTGTCGACGCAACGGAAATGTAACTGGGAATTATTTAATTTGCAAACTACAATGCCCAGAGCAATCCTGCGAGCTCCACTCCATTGTTTTATGGCATTGTTTGAGGAGGACTCCACCCCGCTCCTTCCGCTCCTCCGGCACTTCGGATTGCCATTGTCTATGCAACATAATTGTTATGATAACTGCTCCGCTCCACGGCCGCATCTGGGGAGTAACTTAAGTAAATGTCAGTGCTTCGGCTTCACTTCACTTCCCTGCTGCATGTGCAGGGCCAAAAGCCGAATACATTCACGATTCCCAGTCCGCAATCAGACATCTCAAAGGCCGTAAATCGAGACTCTGGCCCCGGGTCTTTTCTGCTGCTGCTGTCCCACCTGAAGGCATTTATCAGATGCAGACAGCAGCCGTCGAGAATACCGAAAAAAAATGGCATTGACTTTGCCAAAAAAGGAGAACGAGCGAAAGCCAAATAAAAAGATAGAAAGGAAAAACCAAATTCGGTGCTCAGTCAGGTGGGCTTTTGTTTTGTCTGCCGCCGTCTCGGCTTGACATTTTTCGGAAAACCCCAATGACAAGTTAATGAAAGTCTGCAAGCGCTTTGATAGTCACATCTGCCAGCAGTGGATGCAGCGGAAAACCCCAAATCGAGCCACAAATGCTCTAACAAAGACAGAGTTTTTAAAGATTTTTAAAGCTAAGAATAATGGGTACAAATATAGAATTTAATAGAGAAATGGAAAAGGAAATATATTTTAGTTTAGCTTAAAACCAAATGGTTTTGATTTTTACATCAATTCCTTACAAAAGGAAATATCAAAGAACTCTCTATGAAGGGCATAAAAATGATTCACTCCCGTCAACCTGGCTTACCTGTCCGGGCTGTTCAACTGCCATTATGACACCATCATAGCCCCCCATCATCATCCTTCCAGCATCTATTTTGCATAATTCCCCATCCCCACAAGCTCGGCAGCAATGCTGCTGGCGAAATGAAAAGCCATTTACCGAAAAACACAGACATGCTAATTAATGTTAACGGAAATGGTAATTAGAATTGGTTTGTCAGGCTGTGGAAAGGGCGACGACACAGGAACGACTCAGGGTCTGGCAGCCAGAGCTGGGGCAACTTGGAGCTGATATGATTATAACTTTTAGCCACAAATTCAACAAAACTTTGCGACTAAGTCGCCACAGTCTCGGCTCGCAGTGCCTCAGACATATGTTGGAGGGACGTAAAAGTTTTGTGCATACGCCAGATAGTTTATAATTTAGCACGGCGTCGACGGCGCCGCGTTAAGCACACAAATCATTATGGCGGTGATACCAAAGCCCGCGCTTCACGTTCTTTTTTTCTTTCGTTTTAGAAAACACAGGAAAAGCGAAAATCCAAAACAAACTGGAGGGGCGAAGGCCAGAGACAGTCAAATCCTTTTTAGCACCATAAATTAACTTCATTTCCGTGCCAGACGCAACACGACAGCCAGCAAACGTGTGTGGTGAGTTTTCAAATGACTCCATGGGGCGGGGACATGGATCCAGATGGGAGTGAGACTGGAAGCGAATGATATAGGGTCCTGCGGTGTCTAGGTTTTGGTTTAGCACATGAGCAGGACTGTCAGGCAGCGACACAACAATGTTTAAGGCGTATAGAATGGCGTAATATATAGTTTTAAGTGATCAAAAGAAGGAATTAAGTGGATTAGTATATTTCTTTGATCTAAGAGGACTTCAAAGGAAATAACTGCATATATTACAACTATATTTACATGCACAGCTTTAAGCTAATTCCCATCACTTCATTCACAGCTCCTCCAATCAATGGACTAGACCGATAGCTAATGAAATTTTCCCACTATCACTTTTGCAGCAACAGTGCGTATGCGTTACATTTGGAGCTCCAAGCACGTAACTCATACGCACGCCCATAAAAAAGCGAAAAGATAGAGAAAGTGCCTGATGAGCGAAAGGAAGAGGAGAAGAGGAGAGAGAGGGAAAGAGAGGTGGAAATGCCTTCACACATATTTGCATGCGATAAATGCGCCGCACACACGCACATACTCACACATGGAGGCAGAGACAAACACGCACACGCCTACATATTACGCAAATTCCATGCTCAATTTCAGATTTGAGCAAACGGCATACCTGAGCAGCCTATTCCGACTACGTTGCCACCCATCCGCCCAGCCAGCCAGCCTCCCAGCTCCCAGCCACGCCCCCCGGGCAGCCCAGAACAGCCCCTCGCCGCAGAAATCAACTCTGCTTACGTGTCGCAATGATAACGTGTATTTTGATGCACAAAGAAAAAATGTTAAGCGGATTTAATATCATATTAGTATGTCTATTAACATTTTTATAGTTTGTTAACTTTTTTCAAGTATATATATTCTATATATTCCAATTCAGATTGGACATATTTCAGGGACCTTTACTTACTGTCCATTTTCCATTATTAAATGCTTTCTTTTTAAGTGTGCCGAATAAATCGGGCTAAGTGTGCATGTGCTGGGGTGTCCTTGGTTCCCAAGTCGAGTTCTGTCTCGGGGGCCTGGCCCAAAGTTTCACTTGAAAGCAAATTATGCTGATGACAACAACAACAAGAACAACCTGGGTGGCAGCAGGAGAAACATTGGCAATTGAGAACGTGCCACACGTTGACAACTTTCCGGGCCGGAGCCGACACCTATCGAAGATATTTGGCATTTTTGCCGCAGCATACTTTTATGCCCCATTGATGAATTTTGAATGAATCGGCTGATGAAGAGAACAGCAGAGATTTGCCTAACGAAATGAGCGAACAGAGATTGCCACGGCAGGGAGATTAGATTGGTATGGCTGATGAGTAGCTTGTTTGCCAGCAAAGTAAGTGCACAGAAAAGAAAAGTGATAAAAAATGTTTGTGGAATGTCGAAATAGGTTACTTTAATGGCTTAATTAACTTAGATATAAATTAACATATTGCGTTTATCTATGTAGTATAAGGTAATACATTTTTTAAACAATTATGCTTAGAGAATCCCCAACTGATTGAATTTAATGAAGTATGCCTATTTATTTCTTTGTTATTAGATGGGTACAAGTCCTATTAAAGATAATGAATTGTATAATTATTAATTGATAAACTAATATGCTTAGAAACGTTCCAAAAGTTTGATTTTCCTTATTAGAACCAGAAGGATATCTTGAACACAAGATAGCCTAAATCTTAAATGTTCATTAGGAAGAGTGCTATAGGGTTCTTTCTGTGTACCCCCTTTGATACCCCATATACATATGAGCCTATATAGAAGCTCTGTTCCTTTTGTGAACCCAGCTAGACTATAGATTCAATAAGGCACTGCCAGTGCTCGCACGCTCAGCTTATCTGCAAACAAGATTTTCCACCCTCCAGTTTGGAGCCGGAACGCATTGCAAGTGATTTATGGCAGGCACATTTGAATTACTTCGCCTACTTCTCGGCGCGCAGATCTGTGTCTTTGGGTAATTGTGCCTCCAGGCCAGATCGTATATCATCGTGTAGAGTGGCCCTGCATATGCCAGCGGCAGTTTAAACAACAGTCCCGGTCTGATTTTGTCAGTGACATATATATACTGGCACGCCTGCCACGCCTTGTGGCAGATAGCGCGAATATATAGTATATGCCGAAGATACAGCCAGCCACTCGAGTGCCCCGTACACATTGTCAAATCTATCACACTTGTGATAACAGAACAGTTTCGCTTGAGATAGATTTTCAAATGTTATTCTGTTTGAAGAGGCAATAACTGAGATGGCGCAAAATCAAATAAGACCATAAGGAGAATATTTTTCGCAAAAATCACACACACACACACATAATTCAATTGAGCTCATAAATTTGCCACTACTACGTCAATCATACGCACTGTTGGCCGCCCAGCAAGACATAGAGAGCAGGCTGCGTCAAGAACACGCACAGTTTCTTTCCTCAGAAATCGAAATAAAGTGAATATATGAAATAAAATCAAGAGGAAAAATCACAAGCTGCAGTTTTTTCTGCATGCTCAACTCGAATAATTAAAATAAACGTTTTCAGTGATAACAAACCGCTGGGAAAACACTCGATTAAAAGACATCATCAATAAATTGCTTTTGTATAATAAACAATTTCAGTTCCTTGTTAATGTGCAAATGAATTGAAAACATACTATATATGTATGTATGGAGAGTGTGTGTGTTTGTATATTTAATGCAATATTTGTATAAATGCATGCTGCTCCTTATGGGTTAAGAGCTCGGGGCATGCGGAGTTTAATGGCATACACATATCGCTATGAAAGTGCTTTGGAGAGCTCTTTACGGCTCGCCGGCTCTTGGCTCTCGGCTCTCGGCTTTTTATGGTTATATGCAGTCTGGCAATTGTGTGCGGGCCAAAAAGGCGTTGACGAGCGCTCTGGACCCCGGCAGTTGGGTAATTCTTTCGTTTTGACAACTTTGAAGCTCCAAACTCGGTTGGACACTGGGGAAGCACACATGACCTGAACAGGAAATGCTTTCAACAAATTTGTCAAGTATTAAAAAACTACAATCAAGTTTTGTGTTTCTGAAAACATTTTTTGGCCATAATGTTCCCTCCATGTGAAAGTTGTAGAGATTTATTTATGCTGAATTTGATGTCTAATGTAATCTGTTGAATTCAAATATTGTTGAATATATTTTATAAATTTATTTTGTTTAAATTTTTACAAATTCAGTAAGATTTGTAGATCGCTGACTGCAGTCTCTGCCATATCGTATTAGCTTTAACCAATGTAATACTCTTTCTGGCCGGCATCGTAAAAAAAGTGTTTACATTTCATTCATAAAATATCAATTACGGACATGTGTGACAGCTAAGCGAGTGTGTGTGTGTGTCCGGGTATGGGTTCTGTAAGTCAAATCGATATCATGCGAATACGTGAGGACATCACAGTTCATTGCCGGGGCTTCGGAGCTCCGGTTCTCCTCTGAAAGTTGGTTGACATTTAGGGGCAATATGGTGCACAACACGCACCCTGATGGAAATTTAACGAGTTGCGCGTCAACGGCTCTCGGCATGCATAGCAGCACATTATAATCAGCTGCCAGTTCCGCAGAGCAAACAGGCGGGAGATGACGAGTTGCTCATAAACAACTCGTTGGTATCCGCTTGTCGGGAAGTGGAGATAAATCTGGAGATCTTAGAGGCCTAACATAACTAAAAACATAACATAACGATCAATCTTTTGATGTTTTATTTCACATGAAACAGAAATTGTTCTGTATATTTTTTATACATAAATTTGTCTAATTTAAGGCAACGTATTCTTGCGAAAATCAAGAGCCTGCCCATTTGCTTAAGACCTGCGGCTTCTCCATTTAAGTGAATGCAGCCCGCAGCCAGCGCATAACCAAGTAGCCTGGTTGGCCAACTCGCCCCCATCCCCCACTGAGTGATCCAGCCTCCAGCCCACTGTGAGCCATCAGCCACCCCTCTCTGAGCCATCCTATTTAACATCCGCTGGCCACACCTGCTGTCTGCAGTTTGCAGCTTGCTACTTGCCGCCTGCCGCCTGCCGCCTGCACTTTGCTGCCTACTTTGGGGCGCCACTCAATTATTTATGCGCCCCTGCAGTGCTGCGGCAGTGGAGTAGGGGCTGTCCTCTCATATGAGGGACGAACTTTTTCGCCATCTCTGCACCATGTCGGCAACACGGAATGTCTTTAATGTTAATGACTACCAGTCCCCGCCGACTTCCGGTTGCCGCAGAAGTTTGGCAAACGCTTAAGGCGGCTCTGCGGCAAAGACGACGAGACAAGTTTCCATTGTGCCGGGTCCGGGTCCGTGGCCGGGAATCTGGAATCTGGAATCACCCTGGTGACAAGTTTCGTCGCTGCACCCAAACTTTTTAATACGGTATGCAGGCCCTCATTAAAAACGCATTAACTATGCAATGTAAATCATTATTGTGCCATAAGTAGCACTCAGCCTTCGCTCGGGGCAATGTCATCAGCTGGCGGCCTCCGTTGCGGAGTTATGTCATCCGATAATTGTGATATATATGTTCATATGTTCACGATAATGTCAGGGGCCGGGATATGAGTTATCACGCCAAATGACCTGCAGGTCCAAGGTCTCAGACGGATAACAGATGAGTGTGTTCTGGGAAATTATTCGCAAAATAAATAAACATATATACTTACTTGTAATTATTATATGTTAATAATAAATGTATGTATTTATTTCGAAAGCATTGAATTATTTAAAATCTTTGCAGACTTTATCCAAATGGAATGGATCCCTAGAAATTCCGAAACTCCATTCTATGGACCACACATTCACAATGCATCAACCGAAATGGCCGTCCAAAAGGAGCAATTTCTCAACATTTTCTTTTTTTATCTGCTTAACATGTTAATAACCCCACCCGGGAGGTCGGATGGCAGCCCAAAAGCTGCCGCTGGGAATGGGTCTCGCCCCCCACACCGAGCTTTGGCTGCAATAAATATTTTATAAAGGCCAGACCACGTCAACAAGAACACGACGCGGGACACGGCAAATCCTCTACAGGTAGCGACCCTCATAAAAAAAAGGCAACTTTGTAGAAAAGATTGCGCTGATGTGCTGAAAATTCCTTCCTTCCTTCCGTCGCGTCGTGTCAACAAGCGGCAACGGCAGAATAGGCCACACAATTGGCTGGCAGATGGCTAAGCGGCGTCTGGCAAGGAACCAACAAAGGGGGCTGTCCCTTTGACCCAACGAGTCCTCGCAGCCCATTTCTTTATTCATTAGCATTTCTTGGCGAAGGGGGGAAATCCACACATTAATATTAAATTCGGGCCCTGCTTCACACAAACTAATTTGTTTGAGTGCCGCCCCGGAATGCTTAACAAATTTAAATAGTAAACCCGGCAAATTAGTTTCTATATGCCCAGCAAACAAATCTGGCCCAAAATCTGCCAGCCTAAAGACCATTTCCGCTGTTGGCCCAGTTTAACATGCACTCGCATTTGTTGTTAGCCATTAGTTGTCGATGCTGAGCCGGGCTTTGCGATTTTATTTAAACATATTTCGGGCTTTTAACAAAATTTATGGGCTGGTGTAAATGAAAATCTGTGCTAAAATGTTTTTAATTGCCACGCGCGAAGGATAAATCGATGGCAAACTGATTTAATTTATTTGCGTTTAAGCCAATTTCTAAACTAATTTAGCCTCATTATTTTTGGTTACCCAAATAAATGCAAGTTGCTTGTGATAATTTCACCTTAAAGCATCGGATAACTGCAAGCATTTGAAATATATAATGGGAATTGCCTGAAATTTAATAATGACCACAAACACAAACAACGACACCCGGGTGACCCCTAAAAAAATTACCTATCACCGCTTAGGGTCGACAAAAAAAAGAAAAGGAAACCCCATTAACCATAACGCTTTGGCAATAAAAATAACAAGCCGCATCAAATTTTAAAGTAACGTTCAGCCAGGGAAAAAAACAAACAAATATAATTGCGCCGAAGGCAGCGGCTGTCTAAGGCGTTGGGTTTTTATAGTCCGGCACTTTTTTATTGTGTGTACAATTACGGGAAAGTCTGAGGACAATTTACCCGGGTCGCAGAAGTTGTCGCCTGGGAAATTTGACGACAGAAAATGGTGAAAAAGAAACTCCCTTACTAGATTGCTCCCTGAAAGGGAGACAATTTATTGCAAATAGCATAAGCTTTGATTCAATTCGAACGTGGAATTACTGGTATTTCCTGTGAATTAATGTCTAAAAAATATTAAAATACTAGAATTTCACCAGGGAAACCAAACAAACTCGAACTGACAATCGTCGGGAATCGTAGCAACCATCGACTGCCAGTCGACGAGAGTCAGTTAAACAACTTGCAGGCATCGAACCGGATCATCATGAATATCACATCGGCAGTTTGGTGAGTTTGAAGCGAGTCTACGCTGAGCAATTATATGAACTGACCACACAGCTGGTTGAACATCTGGAAGAAGAACACCATCGAGAATGTTGGCCCCGATGTCCTGTGCCTGCGCAATGGCAACACGGTTAAGTTCATTAACATGCAGACGAAGGCGGTCAGCTACTTCAAGGCGGAGACTGCGGCCACCGGGATGAGCATCAGCGTCTTCACTGCCCATAATCGATTCCCGCTGTTCGCCTTCGCCGAGGTCATCCTCCGACCCAGTATCTATGTATACCGCTACCCAGATATGACCAAGTTCAGCTCCATACCCCGTGAGTAGCCTTAGTTTGTGAAGAAGACACCAATATCTGTGAGCTCTCCTTTGGCAGCCACAATGAATTCCTACTCGGACATACGGTTCTCGGAATTCGATATGCTGGTCGGCGTTGGCGGACATCCCAACTTTCCGGTGGCCGTGTTCAACTACCGCACCTCCACCCTGATCCTGAAGCTGAAGACCCAGGTGCCAACCGTGCCACGTAGCATTATCCTGGGCTTCACCAGCCTGCCCAGCATCGTGCTGTTCAACAAGCAGCAGATGACCATCGTGAGCTACGAAATCTGCACCATGGAGAAGGAGTCATTCCTGCACCAGGTTGTGAAGCTGGAGGTGTCCCAGGACTATGCCAAATCTGCCGTTAATTACCGCTTTATGACGTTCTGCGACGATGACCACCTGTATGTGACGAACGACTTCGGCCATATGGCCTTGGTGGAGTTGGCCGGCTTCACTCCAAAGTTCCAGTGGCGTCCGCTAAACGAGAGCGCGCTGGACGCGATTCCCCGTGCCCACTCCATCGTCAACTACCGCGGCGGCCTGGTTATCTCAAACAGTACGCACGCCTACTTCGTTAAGAAGAAGTCGGGTAACTTCCAAGTGGGTCCACACTATTCACTTAATATATTCCAATTATTTATTAATTTTTTTGGCATACAGCTCGAGTGGACGCTGGAGGGCCATTTGCAGGAAGTCAACTGCTTCATTGGCAACATGAACGGCGAGCTGTACGCTGAGCGGGGGCCGGGCCATATCGACCAGGTGATAGTGGACAAGTCGGGAGTGGTGTCGCTGGAATGCGTGGTGCCCGCGGGATTACCGGTGATCGCCTTTCGGGTGCTACCAGGCCTCAAGGACGAGTGTGTGTGCCTGCTGCACAGCGACCGGCTGGCGATGGTCGACCTGGCCAAGGGCCATACTCTCTGTGAAGTGATGGTGCCATCGGCGTGCAGCATGGCCAATCACCGCACCCTGGCCATCGTGGCCGTTGGCACCCAGGACTCCCGCATTGTGCTCATCCAGTTCGAGCGGGCCAGCCAGCTGCACGTGCTGTGTGAGGTCGGGTTGGATACGCCGTCCGTGATGGATCTGGAGTTCAACGACAGCTGGTTGGTGTACCAGGATCAGACCCGAATGCTGCAGGTGGTCCAGGTGGAGAACCGGCCGCACAAGATGACGCACTACTTCGAGATGAACCTGCCGGAGCTGGATGAGGTCTTCGTGCACACCTTCCTGCTGGCCGACGGACCGCGCCTGATGACCTTCATCCACCGGGAGCGGAGTATGAAGCGGCCGGGCTACGCCACCGAGCTGTGGCTCTTCACCTGGGGCAAGGACAAGCGGCTTCACCGCCGCGAGTATGTCCTGCCGAAGCAGTACACCTTTTTCTGTGTCCAGCCGCCGGTGGGCCGATGGGCGCTAATCGAGATCGTGGCCGCTGAGCGCGACACCTTCAACTTCGACCAGTACACACTGAACGAGCGCGACGATCTGCAGTGGGTGGCCTCCACAAAGTCGCAGCACTTCAACTACATCCTGGGCCTGGGCATGACCAAGCACCTGGTCACCTGGAGCCTCGGCGGCATCCTTGTGCACTTCAAGCAGCACAAGCGGTCCAAAAAGCAGTTTATGGTCTGCCGTTTTCTCAACATCGGCATTCAGGCCGAGTACATCTTACGGGTCAAGGAGTGCTTCAACTCAAAGTGAGTAGGCAAATATTCTGAAAGTTGGTGACCAAGACGTGCTTCGGTTATGTGTCCATCCCCCCAGGTACCTGATCATCCTGCTGGCCAACAAGACCATCCGGGTGATGCGGCTGCCGTCGCTGGCGGACTTCGTGCGGGACAACGAGGCTCTGCCGCTGCCCACAGAGGAGGGTATTCCCTGTTACATAGAGCTGACGAACCATAAGGTGGACATGTTCGTGCCGCTGGCCATGCGCCAGGAGGTGAAGGAGGAATATACGCGCGGAGACCTGCTCAAGCAGGAGAAGCTGTTCAAGATGATCGCCGATTTCTCCGCCAAGGTGACGAAGCTCATAGACTACGACATCTCCAAGACCGGCAAGACGAGGGGCATCTTCAAGAAGTTTTGCTTCCACTACGTGTGGCTGGACCGGCTCACCGAGGAGGCGCACAAGCTGTGCGCCCTGGAACGCGCCTCCTTGGATGTGGCCATTGCCGACCAGGCGCGCATTCGCGATTGGATCATGCGTCTGGTGACCCGCGACGCGGTCAGCATTAACTACCGGGTGCGCTCCATCTTTGCAGACGCCAACTTCGAGAGTTTCGCTCTGCGACGCAAGCTGGAGATGACCGAGTTCGATCGCTATCGCTTCTACGACCTCGAGGACCATATCCGGCTATCTCAGGTCTCGTTGGACGAGGAGGAGTTTCAGCCGCCTGCAGCCCAGGCGCAAGCGCAGGCTCAGGCCCAGGGCCACGGCCCTCCCCCGGGAATGGAGGACTCGGACCTGGGCGAGGAGGAGGAAGTGGTGGCGGCCGCCCAGGGTTTGCAGGAGCTCAAGCAGTTCGTGGTAGAGGGTAGCAGCGTGTACGAGCACATAATGGCGCCCGTCTTCCAGCTGCAGGACAAAAACATGGTCACCTCCAACCAGGTGTTCAACTACAACTGCAAGATCCGCTACTACCTGAACGATCCGCTCAAGCAGGAGTTCAACAAGCTCTTTCACGAGGCCCAGCAGCTCAAGCAGGCCACCATCGATAGCGTGGCGAGCACGAACCAGGTTCTTTATAAGATCTACGACAACATGAACATAATGCTGCGGCTGCTCAACATGGATCAGTTTGAGCTGCCCGATCTCACGGTGCCGTCCCTGGAGCAGGACGAGGTGATCAAGCGGATCATGGAGGTGGACGACTCGGAGATCAAAGCGATCAATCGGCGCAAGCCCAAGACCATCGATACCGGCGGTAAGAAGGGTCGCCTGCTGCTCTGGAGCACCGAGTTCTGGGCGCGGGCCCTCATCGTGATGATGGACGGCGTGCTGGAGAAGCTCTGGGAGGAGGAGATCAAGAAGGACATACCGGAGCCGGAGTTCGTGCAGAAAAAACAGCCGCACGAGTACAATCTCGAGGAGCAGAAGATATTCCGCGCCTACGAGGAGGCCGTTCGTCTGCTGGAACTAGACCGCCACAAATACCTGCGCATCCTGCACGAGAACGAGGAGAAGACGCTGGCCCTCAAGTCTGCTCAGATCCTGAAGCTTAATCAGCGCGTGGCCGAGCTGATGATCCTGAAGCTCAAGTACGATTTCGCGGTGAAGCAGAGCCTAGTGCGCATGCTCACGTTGGAGAAGACCAATTTTGGTCGCGTGCAGCTACGCAAGCGCATTACAATGTTCCGCCGCGACGTTGACAAGCTGACCAACTTCATCGACAGCTTCGGAGAGCTCCTCGATTTCTTGGAGAAGTCCGTGGCGGATGTGAGGACGCGGCTGGAAGCGCAGCAGACCCGCGACCGGGCCGTGGAGCGTCAATTCCGCAGCAACTTTCTGCCAACGGTGCCGCACGCCACCCACGAGATGACGAAACTCTTCAAGAAGCGGCCGAAGCTGCCGCCCAAGGTCTTCAACTCGGTGCTCATTTGCATGGAGGCCTCCAATAAGCTGAGCGGCAAGCCCAGCCAACGCACCCCCTTCCCGCTGCCCAATGACGTCCTTGACTTCCTCAACTTCCTCGCCGAATTCGACCAGCCGAAGCAGTGCCCGCCGCAGGTGGACGCAAAGACCTGGGACGCTTTCGTCAAGCTTCGTCGCCAGAAGATGGAGAGCGAGATGCGGCTGAAAGGCATCGGCTACCAGCTGCTGGACAGCCAATCCTTCTTCATCCTCCTCCAAAAGGCCATTACCATACTGCGCGACTCCAAGACAATGACGCAACACAGCTGCGAGGAGAGCGTCCAGTCATACGTAAGTTCCGCACATACTTTTAGGCTCACTTTTAGTATTATTATCTTCATACTAAATACTATGTACCAAATACTCCACTCACAGTTGGAGGGCATGCGGAACATGACGCTCCAAATGACCCTTACGATGGGCCAGGTGGAGGTCACGGTGTTGGGCGAGTTCACCAACCTGACCAACACCGTTCTCATGCACGTGGATGACATCAACGATGTGAATCGTCAGATACAGGTGAGCAGTGTCAGATGTCTTGAATATCAGTCTATATATATGTATGTATGTATGTATATAACACCATCCAGGAAGCCGGAAACAAGAAGATCAGAGCCATGGAACGGGTGGCGATCTTTCGGCGCCAGGTGATCTTTAAAGAGTGGGAGCACAAGCTGTACAAGGCCAATATAGCCTATCTCAAGTACATGCTGGACGCCATCGAGCGGTGCAAGGTCTCGCTGGAGTTCCTTAACATTCTGCGCAACTGGGAGAAGGTCAAGACCGAGCGCCAGAAGTACATAGCCGGGGCCATCGAACGTGTCATTGAGCAGAAGATCGCCGCCTTCAGGAAGCAAATCGATCGACTGTAAGTCTACACCTTTCTGCATATCCGGTAAACAAGCATAAATCTGTTGGCATCGAAGGAACCTCAAGATCGATACGGTAAAAGCCCAGACCCTGGAGGTGAAGCAGAATAGCCACGCTATTGACCTGAAGATAGAGCGGATCAAGGTGGACGTCACATTCCAGAGTTCCCTTCGCGACACTATGATGGAGGAGAAGCGGGATCGCGAGCAGCGCGAACGGTAAGATAACCTGCCGTACACTGGCAAAAATCACACGCACATGCATTGATGCTTCTTAAAATGCACTTAAAAGTAATATACTTCAGTGTGATTTTAAAGGAAAAGTTGTAACCTTAAATGAAACCTTCCTCATCCGCTTTGTCCTTGAAAAAAGATTCATTTTAAATTAATTAATTTAAGCAAAGAATATATTAATGTTTTTTAGGATTTTATTATTATTCCTGGAACTAATTTGTATTTTTGTTTATTTTAATATTATTCTTAGATTATCTTTCGATTATTAAACTATTATGTGTGATTTTTAATTAAATCATTCTAACAAGATATCAAAGGCTGTTTGTTTAAAAATACCACATTGCTATATTTTTAGATTTATTCGAAAGGGCAAAGTTTGTTTCCTGCATGTTTGAAATTGATAAAGAGCCATGAATATAACAAAAATAATGCTTATCAGATTCAAGTTTACTTTTCCATAGAATTTAGTAATCTAATTTGTTATAAATATAATGTCTACAATATAGTTTATATAATTTTTGAACCGACTTAATCGAAAAGTTCGTATTTTTCCGATCTCAAAGATTTATTGATTATATTTCGCCCTCTCCCACAGAATGGCCCAGATCAAGACCCATCGGCAGCTGATGGAGAACGTGCGCCGGAACTACGCCCATGTCCTGGAGCTGCAGACGATCCTAGAGCTGCTGCGCCTGCGAACCTACCCCACTCTAGGTCCGCCCTTACCCCAATGCCATCCGCCGGTGCCGGAGCACATCCTCAGCTCTGTGCGCTAGGAGGCTACCCAAGCACTTCGCCAGCCCACCGAAACAGTTCACGCCACTTGCCGAAATTGCAATTAAATATTTTCATAGCGCCAAAATGAAAACGTATTAGCGATGCTGTGAACCGGGTCCGACGCTGCTTGGCTTGTCTTCTGGTTTCTGCTGCTTCCACTTAATTGTGTTTGTTTGTGTGTCTGGCCAGAATTACCAAAATCACCAAGAGACGAGGCTAAGGGCCATCCCCTTTGAGCCCTCGCCGCAACTCAGCTCGTTGCTCCCAAGTGGGGAAAATCAACTTTGCCAGACTGGGAAAGGGAAACACCTTTGACATCGCACTTCACTGTAGATTGTTATAATGGACAGCTCTTTAGATACTTGGAGAGATCTGGAGAAGTTGCTTGAGCTATCGAGAAGAGGCTGTTTAAATAGCAACATTATTGTCTATTCAATATTTTACATATTTGAACTATATTATGTACACACAAGGGAACATCTTTGTAATTACTATCTGCTTTTGTATTTGAAATATCAACAATGTGGTCACCACCGGACCAGGAAACACTCCCCTTATCTGTCCAACAAACTGTACTTTTCGTTCGCTCAGTGTCTGATTTTTTAAAACCGAATTGCAAATCATTCAGGAAAAGTACATATAAAAACTTGTACATGCGAGCGTAATTAATAGCGCTTGCCCCCGAAGGTCAAAACGGGGAATAGCTTCTAGCAAATAGTAGGCTCTATAATATACATTTCTCTGCTGCCTGCAGAATCAAATACATATGAGCTAATCTCATCGCAAATATTAGAATTATTTCTTTTAGAGGGGCGGCTCATGTACATATAATGACAATACGAATTCCCTCAAAAGTGGGGCACCTTATCAGCATTTCAGAAAACGCTCTTATCAGGAAACCATGCTATTTCGCCACGTGCTTCTTCATAACGGATGCTGTCAATCGAAAATATAACAAAAGCAACCAATAAAAGCAAATAGAGCCCAGGTCGATTATAAGGAAAATAGAAAACATCAGCCACAGCACAACAATAAATAATTACAAGATTTATAAGCTGCCAAAAGGAAATCCACTCATCATTCAGATATATTACAAAATTGTAAATATTGATGTAATTACTTTAAGAAAATAACGAAAGAGAAATACCGATTTTAAATAAATCTTTACAACATTTATTTATTTAGTCTATGTCTTATAGATGTGTTTATTCAATTCCCATCCCATATTCAACTTTTAATCAAATCAATACTTATTTGCAAATGATAATCACAAGTTGCTGAGCACACACATCTGGTTGTATTAATATATGTGTCTATACACATATAATTTTGTACAAAATATTCATTTTGAGTATAGCAAAGTCACCAGCAGTGGTTGTCCGACGGGAAAATGTCAGCTTATCATGGTTTTCTAAGCGCTTCTAAGCGCTCGACCTTCGCAGCTGTTGATAAGCCGGACTCTCGAATTCGATTTCGGGGCGTCTGCGGCGTAAAACGAGGTGTCGTTATGGGCATTTTGCCATTCACTCAATCAGTACTCAAGTCGACGTTCCCCCGTTTAGCAGCAGTAGCACAAAATACAAAAATGGCAAAGATTGCAGTGATCTTCGTTCTCTTCGCCCTGTGCTCAGTAAGTTGATATGCCCGCAGGACCCAAAGGATCCTAGAAGTGTGTGAACTAAGCTGACCAAGAGTTGACTCTGCTTTCAGGTGGCCATGTCGGCTCGCCCCCGTCGGGATGAGTCCAATGCATTTGAATCTGTCATCGCTAGCATACAGACTTTGGGCAAAAACACAGAGGCCTTTTTCCAAAGCCCCGAAACTCAGGTAAGACCTCATCGAAGGCTATGTCTAACCAAAACCATTTACATACAATCTCTTTTTTGGTTGAGCAGAAGCAATTGGCTGAAATTCAGGCAGAGACCAAGGACCTCGTTAAGCTGGGCACCGATCAATTCAAAAAATCAGCTGAAGAAGTCCAGGCCAAACTTAACCAACTGGTTAAGGACAATCAAGGAAATGTCAAGGAACTCCTTGATAACGTGAGCAAGGCGTTCGATAACGCTGTCAAGACCAAGAACAACTAAGGCTCTGTGGGATGGTAACATCCAAAAATGTACCGAATAAATGATAAAAATCAAATCCAATCGATTCTACTGTCTTTCTGTCTTATTAGCCATCAAAAAGCAATTAGAAAGGTTACTGATTTTACTGAATATTCCCTGTATCAGGCCCAAAAGTCGACTTCACAGAATGCATAAGTAAATCCAGGTAGAGCAGGATGGCTGTTATCTCCTGCCTGCGGTTCCGGAAGTTCCGGGAGTCCTCCGAAAGGAAAATATATCATAAACGCTTTGTGTTCATTTTTATGGAATATTAGATTTTAGGATTTTTTTATCATTTTTTTTACATCAGAAAAGTATTTTAGGATAACAATTTTTTTTTGCACAAAAA
>VNJM01000155.1:0-103803 GCA_008042475.1 Drosophila kanapiae | reverse complement strand
AGTCATTTCCGTCAGATTTGGCTTTTTTTCAAGTGTGATAGCGGAAATACTAGCTGTTTTAGCAAGCCGCCCACACACAGTAGAATTTTTTAATATAAAATATAGTTTTTTATATGTATATAAAATTAAAAATAACTTTGTATACATATAAATATTATATATTCTAAGGGACTCCGTTTTTTAATCTATTTGACTAATGGATCTACATCTAATATTGAGGCTAATTCTGAAACATTTGCCGTCATTGGAATTTACAGAGCTGTCTGGACTCGGCTTTTTTAACACTTTTTTCCATAATTTCTCTACTTATTTTTATTTTTTGTGCGAGCATCGCGTTTTTGTCAGAATCATTATTTAATTGTTATTTCTGAAGACCCACTAGGTATTATGTGTTCATCACATATGTACATAATGCAAAGTATTCGGTTT
Organism: Drosophila kanapiae; assembly: GCA_008042475.1. Classification (NCBI taxonomy): domain Eukaryota; kingdom Metazoa; phylum Arthropoda; class Insecta; order Diptera; family Drosophilidae; genus Drosophila; species Drosophila kanapiae. The sequence continues at coordinate 103,374 of VNJM01000155.1, read as the reverse complement.
TATAGCAAAACTTTACTTTTCATATCTGTTGCGTTAAAAAATCTTTTATTGCTAAAACAACAACGCATTATTTAATAAAAATCTGCTTTTTTCTTAAATGTTTTCTGTTTTTGTTGATACCCCGTACACATAGCTTTCTGAATTAAATCGAAAACTGTTTTTATTGTACGAACTTCATTATATTTGCTTCCAGAATTCATTCTCTGAAAGGATGATAATAATTAAATTGCTTCATGACCCCTAATAACCTTTTATGGGTAGGTGGAAAGATGATATGACTTTGAGCCTATAACTCCTAATTAAACGCAGTCGATAGGGAGATATCGATTAATATCGAAAGAAGACGGCATCCCTGACAATCGTATTACAAAGCAGGCGATACAAGCTTCACTTTTGTCATCTCCAAAGAAAAACTCCCAGTTGCCAAATTTTGCAATATCATCTGGTTAGTTCTTTCCCATATTTTTCATTTCTATTCTCATTTTCTATTTTCAAAGAAAACAAAAGCATTATAATAAACGACAACATGGAACCGGCTATGCTGATCATAGAGCCAATGGACGAGCTCGCCCTCATCGATATTGTGGACCATAAACTCGAAATTATCAATCCGAGTGTGAACCAGATTGTGGCTTTTAAGGTGAAGACCAACACGCCTAGCGGGCTTATCGTGCGCCCCAATATCGGGATTGTGGGAGCCTGTTGTAAGGTCATCGTGGACATCTTTCTAAAAGTTAAGAAATCTGATGCCCACCACTCGGTTATCGTCCAGGTGGCCGTGACCTCCGGTGTAGTTACGGACTTGGAGGAGTTTTGGAAGGTCCAGAATCGAGCCAACATCTGGCGCTTCAATATCAAGTTTAAAATCATCCACGAAGAAGACTCCGATACCCGGGTGATCCAGCAACCCGTTCTTCTTCGCGCGCAGGAGATAGTAGAAGATTCCTCTCACACTCATAAACAGGTCCGACTTCGTGATTTATTATTCTGTGTATTTACCTTCTTCTCTGTGGTCTTCTATTACAACATACTTGTAAATTAGGCATACATTATACGCAAATATGAAATAAAAATACAAAATCACAAAACGAAAATCAAATCTTTAGTCCTATCTAAGAGTATGTATGTAATTATGTACATATATAGAGAGCCTGTGATAAATGCTTTGCCTGTCCATACGCTTGTTGGTGTGTAAGTGGCTTTTATGTGAGTGAGCGTGGCAACCAGTAGTCATTTCCGTCAGATTTGGCTTTTTTTCAAGTGTGATAGCGGAAATACTAGCTGTTTTAGCAAGCCGCCCACACACAGTAGAATTTTTTAATATAAAATATAGTTTTTTATATGTATATAAAATTTAAATAACTTTGTATACATATAAATATTATATATTCTAAGGGACTCCGTTTTTTTAATCTATTTGACTAATGGATCTACATCTAATATTGAGGCTAATTCTGAAACATTTGCCGTCATTGGAATTTACAGAGCTGTCTGGACTCGGCTTTTTTAACACTTTTTTCCATAATTTCTCTACTTATTTTTATTTTTTGTGCGAGCATCGCGTTTTTGTCAGAATCATTATTTAATTGTTATTTCTGAAGACCCACTAGGTATTATGTGTTCATCACATATGTACATAATGCAAAGTATTCGGTTTTATAGCAAAACTTTACTTTTCATATCTGTTGCGTTAAAAAATCTTTTATTGCTAAAACAACAACGCATTATTTAATAAAAATCTGCTTTTTTCTTAAATGTTTTCTGTTTTTGTTGATCAAGCTTTTTTTGCTTGGAAAAAAATGACACCACTGGTGGTAAACTTGGTCAAAAAGGATTTTTGCACATATACTTCGTTCGGGTTATATGGTCGTGCTGGTTAAAGCGTCCGTTGTCGATGTGAATGGGGGATCGATCCCCGTAAAGAACGAAACTTGATTCATAAATTTTTTCCTTATTATGATTATATCATCTTTTATAATTATTATTTTAGTTAAAACTTCCAGATTAAAAATTTATATTGACAAAAATAACATTTATTTTCTGGCAAAAAAAAGGGGAGGAAAAAAAAAACAACATAAAATATTCATAAAAATTATCTAAAATAATTAGAAAACTTAATATACTAATTAAAATTAAAATAAACAAAAAAAAAATTTCACCATAAATGGTTTTGTTCGTTTGTATAAACAAAAAAAACACACTAGTACAAAAAAATAAAGTAAATAGTCTGCAGTGGGTTTCGAGCCCCTGCACTTTAGATTGGAAGTCAGATGTCTTATGCACTAGGCCAAGCGTTAAGCAGGGCCTTCGCCGACCAGATTGTAATTTCTACACTGGAAACCGCCAAACAACATATTTTGTTGTATGAGATGCCCTTTATATATAGTTCTCTACTCGTTGATATTACAAAATTTTTTGGTTGACACTTAGCTATGATACCCCATGTGTACCGGGTATAAAAACGAAAAGTTGTTAATAACAATTCGGAAAAGGAAAGTTCGTCCTGCAAAAAGAGTAAGCCAAAAATTTCAGTTTGTTGTGAAAAATGTGCTACAAGCAGAGCTCATTTATCACAATGATGAAGTTGCTAAAAGTGAGCGAGCAGTATGGGGATGCGGAGGACCCTGTGTCATGCCGAGCAGCATTCGATATTCATGCTTTTACTTTAATCATAAACCGGGGAACTCACTTCAAAAAAGTAAAATAAGTCGCTCAGTCGATGTTTTGTTCTCCGGAATATGGAGATCGCCGGCCCCACTCCCCGTTCAATTTGATTGCAGTTCTCAACTTCAACTCCGTTGATGACTTTGTTTTTGTCAACGTCATGACTGTCATGCAGAACGTGTTCCAGTTCATGTTCCGCTCCTCCTCTCATGTTGTTACAGATTTCTACCCCTTTTCTCCTTTTCCCCTACGCCTGCTGTCCTCGTCCTTGGGGCGATATTTATTGTTTTCCAACTCATAATACTCCGAGTGGAGGAGCGGAAGTGTCGGTTAAGATGGCTGCCAGCTGCTTATTGGCATTAAAGTCTGTTTGAATTATGGCTTTGGTGTGGGACTAACGGTGCCTGACTGACGTTAAAGTTAATGCCTTGGGAAGCTTGATTACGCGGAAACATAATTAAATGTTGCAATGAGCACATCAACTTCAAAAAATATATTTATTTTTATTTTGTTTTTTAACATATAAATTCCTTTGAATATTGACAATACACACTTGATAAAAGGATTTATTTTGAACTTAACATTGTGCCATATTAACCAAGGCTGTCAAATCTTTGACCTAAACTTGGCAGAATGGATAAGACTAAGAATATTCTCATACACAAAGTTATATTGTTAGAGAACCCTCCTTTTTATATAATAGATTTAGATTTATTAGGTTTATTTCTTCCTAACAATGTTGTATTTGTTAGACACTGGTATTTGCTATCAGTAGGACAAATTTGGTGTTTTTAATTTGACTATGGAACCAGTTATCAAATAGCTTCAAAAGTAGATTGATACGTCGTGCTCGTAAAATCTTTTTTAACTCAAGTCAATTTTAATATATTAATGCAGTTTTTAATAGTATTATAAACATGTTTAATAGTAACAATAATTATTGTTTATAATCTTAATATAGGTTTAGAAAATTGTTAATCTCAAATATTAATTTAAGTTAGCAGCTTTAAGATAAATATAAATATAAGAAATAAATAATACTTTGAAATATATATTGAGAGATGTTCGATTTGATACATAACCTTTGGAATTTTTCTTCTTTCTTTGCTTTTATACGTCACGTAAATGTATTTTTAAAGATGTATTTTAAAAAGACTAAAGTGTAAATAGCTATTTCACTTGTTTTAATAGACGAGATCTTTAGGTAAGGAGGAGTTTTTAATATCGTTTTTAATGTTATGTTTTTGAGTAATTGTAATTGTTATGTTGTACAATAATCCGATCAAAGAACCAATTGGCTGTAGGGGTTATTGCAACAAATAAGGATACAGCATCGATGTATTTATATAGTATGCTCTGTTATTTCTAATTTTGTAGTAAACTAAAATACATTTGAAATCAAAATTATATCCGAATCAGCCTAATGAGATCGTATCTCGTCATGTTCAATTATAAATTCAAAATACTTAAGCTGATGATATAATCAATTTCGTTAAACAGTTTTTGTTTTGCTGCTGCTAAAGTAAATGCCCAAAAAAACTGACAGAACATGTTGCCCAAGATTGAGATCCCGAGGTCATTCAAAATATCATTTATCAGCCATCGTCTATTTCTGCATTTGCAGATATGCAAATAGCTGGAAAAACAATCCATTAATCGGAGGCAATTAGAGGCTGCGGCAAATGTCACTTTGATGACCTCTGACCCCGTTTTCCCCATTTTTCCATCCTGCCAAATAAATCCTTGACCACTTTGGCTATATTAATCCGCATCCGGATTGCGGCAGACGACGACAACACAGGGCACACAAAAAACCAGCTCCACATTTCAATTTGATGACCCGATGACCTCGCATCCAGTGGGCGTGGTCTATCCGTTGTGTCCCGAGGTTCCGAAGGTTTAAAGGCCTTAAAGTCAACACTCAAGGCCTTATCAGAGCAGCCGCCGAGGAAGGGGAAGGCCAACGCACCGCATTTTAAAGGACACAGCAGCATCCTTTGTTGCGGCTAAGCTTTACAAATTCGTTATTAAGATGTTTTTAACCCAAAGAAAAAAAAGTGCCTCGAATATGTGGACCACAAAAAACGAAGCTGGACCAAAACGAGTAAAAAAGATGGGCACAAATAAATGAGCAGATAAATAACAAGTTGCCCCAACGAAGCTTTTGTGGCAGGATGGAGGAATTGGAATCGCCTCTACCCGCAGGTATTTTTTGTGTTGTCTGGTGCGTGATAAGCACTCGAGAATGTCGCTCCAGGACAAGCAATTTAAGCGATGGCAGGACCTCTGACAGGGATACACTCGCACACTCGCCTGCAGTTTGTCACTGTCCTGTGGGTCACATATCGCCAAAAACTAATTTCATCAAATGCGACTTACTGGTCACCATAAATTGAATGTTGATGGGAAGCAAATCAGGCCGAAATGAGGCCCAAAATAGTTGTTGTTAGCACAGAGTGGATAATAAGTTTATGTTTATTTGCGATAGAGAAAGACCCCGATGGGAATCACATTTGTAATTAGCTTATCGCTCTGAGCTCAGATTGAATATTTGTATAGATTTCTGGTTGATTGAAATTGGATTTCTATCTCTGTATCTTAGTTTTTATACCGGGCATCCATAGGGTAAAAGGGTATTATAGCTTAGTGTCAACCGAAAATGTATGTAACAGCCAGAGGGATGTATTTTCGACCCCATACGTATATATATATACTCACCAGCCAAGTTGATTAACCATGACCATCTGTCCGTCCGTGTGAAAGAACAGATCTCCGAGACTATAACAACTAGTGCTAACAAATTTGGTAACAAGACTCACATCTCTAGCACGCAGATTAAGTTTGTTTTAAAATTTGACCACGCCAACTTCCGCCCTAGAAAATACTGCAAAACCTATATCTACCTATAGCTACAGTACGAAATAAATTCATTTCACGGTCATGTTGCGATAATTTGAGCTAAATTGGATGAAAAACATGGGAGTTATTAAACAATTATGTTTCTGTGTATGCTAATGTTTTGCAACATCTACATTTGTGTTGGCAGCACCATAATTAGAAAAAGTGAATTAGCCATGTCCAGCATCATACCCTGTATCTTACAGTCGAGCACAGTATCTTTCTAACATGTTATTGAAATGAATCGTAAGACTGTCCTATATTATAAAGCAAGCAAATTAAAGCCCTGAAAGTAGTTACGTTGCATTAAAATTTATCTAACTAAAAATTTATCTTTAAATAAAACTCGACATAAATTTTATAGAAATATCTTTTATAAATATATACTTAATAATATCGAAATAAAAGATTCCATTATCTTCTTTGTAGCAATCTAATATTACTGATTTAATATTAAATTTGTTGAGTACGTTATGTACTGTTTAATAGAAACTACACTTATAAGCTTTATTCATTTTTCCCTTTCACCATGTATTTATTTTAATTAATTTATTTCCCCATGTAGACAGCCCAAAACTGTCCTTAAAATGCACACACATATTTTTCCAATTCCACGCATACATAATTAAATCAAATATATTCACACACGCCCGTGAACAGGTGAAACACTGACTGCACATATGTTACGCATACGCAGCGTTGAACACTTAAAAATGCTGGTCACTGGACCTACGCAATTGCGTGGCCAAAACCATAAATCACAATGCCTGCACAATGCCAACACCTGCCAAAACTGGGCTTAAAAAGGGTGTGCCACCTCGTATATGGTGACTGCAGTATAGAATATAGTAGATGTGGACGACTAGCCCGCGGCTGGTGGGCCCTTGAGCAAATGCACTAATTTCCACCTTTGGCATGCATATTGATATATCAACAGAAAACTATCAATGCATTCATCTGTGTGTGTACACACACATGTATGATGTTGTTGTTGTTTGCCTTCGGCAGCGTCATTAGCATCAAAGTAAATTTACGTTTATAAATTAGCCCAAGGGCGTAACGAACTGAATGGCGGCCATAATTCAGCTAAATCATATGAGCAGAGACAGAGGCGGAGACAAAGCGCAGGAGTGAGATGAAGAGAGTGTTAGAGAGAGGTGGCATGCGAGCGGGGTATATGGCAAAGGACCTGAATGTATGCAAAATACTTTGCCGGAATTCCTTCACTCCCGCCAAAAGGCACTGGGAGAAAGTGCAAAATGAAATGGATTAAAATATTTTAAATCAGAATTTTGTGTTTCATTTAGAAATCTTAATTTGAATTCTAACTAAACAACAATTTGATTCTCCTCAACACGAAATCATGATAGATATGTTACTAAGTTGAGAAATTAATGGGTTTTACTATTAATTACATACTTATGTTGTTACAAATGTCACTAAAGTTTTTTAAACTCTTAAGAAGGTGTCCAAAATTATGCTACAAAGATAAACAATTCTAAAAGAAAGCACTTTATACTTTTAGACACTTTTTTAGGAGTTTTAAAACGCCTACTATTTTCTGGAACAGACCTTAAAAGTGTATTTAAACTTTTACCAATATCCCTACATATTTATCTGAAGTCTAAGTTACTCATTTAACAAAAACTTCAACAAATTAAGGAATCTTAACTTATAAAGAATGTAATGTTTAACTACTAACCATTCTGTAATTTAAAAAAACAGCCAGAACAGTACAGTATTTAGTTCCTTTATATCTTTCTCTTTCGACAAACTTTTATATTCTATAGAAATATTGTAAAATCTATATTTCTACGATCACTGTGAAAATTCCTATAATTTTTAGCGGATTTTCCCTTGTGTAGCATGCTATATTGTTCGTTGGCACAACTTATGCAAATTGCGACTCTTCGGCTTGGTCTTTGTCTGGCAAAGAAGTTGCATACCAGCAACTTGCTGGAGCTCATAGTTTCCTTGAAGTGCAACTACATAATATATATATGTATATGTATATATGTATATAAGGAAAATTGCATGTTTCACTGCAATGAAAACAAATCGCAAAATTACCATAATCAAAGCATAAAAGGATTTCTGTTTTATTCTTTGTCCCCACACTCACACAGCTCCTTCGCAGCTTCTATGGGGCTCCACTTCCCTCATCCCGACCAAGACAAAAACAACGAACCTCTTTTCCTTCTTGGTTCGTTCTTTTTGTTTTTTTGAAAGTTGTCGACCAAGTTTGCTCAACGAAATATTTTAAAGTAATTGGCCTCGTTTGTTGGCTGCAAGAGCAAATTGAATTTCGAAATAGATCTATTTGAGTTTGGTAATTGGTGCGGGGCTCTCCTACGAATTGTTTTTGACAAGTTTCCTCTCGTATTTTATTGTGGTCCTCGGTGTAATTGAGACAAGGCGGTAAAAAAGCGAAGAGAGTCCGAAATAACGGAGTCACGGACTATAAAAAGTTACAAATTAGAGAACAAATATAAGTATGTGGATGCTGAGTTATATATGGGACAGAATATTATAATAATTGTAAGGTTTATGGATGGGTACTAGCTTTATAAGTATGTTGGGTTTTTTAAAGATTCAATCCGAAACTAAGCAGATTTCTATATATAATTCAATTAGATTTATCCATTTTACTAACACAATCCCACCCTTTATAATCAATTCTTATTTCTGAACAAAAAAATATGGATAAATTCAATAGCTTTTACCTTATGTAATTGATTAAATTCATTTTTTAGAGAAGAAATTTATCTCTGATCATTAGTGAAATATAAAGAAATATAAATATAAAGAAATAAATAAAATAAAAATAAATATATAAAATATAATACAATAAATATAAGTTTCCATAGGAAACTTTATTTTAATTAAATTATCACCTTACTTATTTAAGCAAGATCAATTTTAATAATATATCTAAAAAGGGCGGAGCCTAACCATATTGACCAATAAATGGAGTCCAAGGGGGCGTAGTCAACTTTCATTGGCCAATTAGAAATGCACCAATGGAAATTCGCCCAATCAAAATCCCCAGCAGGGTGGAGTCAAGGGATATTAGCCAATCAGACAATATATAAAAGGAGGAGTCTACGGTCATTAGCCAATAGGAAGAAAGCAGGCGGGGCTTAAGGATTACATATAATTGTATTAATATTTGGCAATTAATAAATTTAAGAAATATTTTATGAAATTTCGCAATCAAGGAAATTGAATAATTAAGTTAAAAAATCATAGATGAAGTTTACCCAATATTTGGCCTCATAAATATGTAAAGTATCGTAGGTATCATTGATAATTTAAGCGATCACAAAACTGATAGCGTACATCATTAATATAATTTAAGATATTTTAATATATTAATCAAATCAAGATAAAAATCCAATGCTTACCGTCATTAAATATTATTATTTAATATGTTAATATTTAAATTAATACATAATATTAATTAAACATCTTCCACAAAGTCGTCCAATCCCGGAATAATGTTGGCTCCCAAAGCTTTCGAAAAGCTTTCACATATTCATTACCTTGGTGGGTTGCTGAACTTGCTAGGCAAGAACTTCCATAAATTCTACAAATTCCATTATAAATAAATATACGAAAAATAAATGAACACAAAGGTCTGCTTTGGTTTTTATTTTAATAAAAATGTGTCTGTATTTTGTGTTACTATAATGTATTAATCAATAAAACCTAAAGCACCCAATCAAAAAAATGTTATTAGTTAAAAACCAAAGCAGACACAATATTTTAGGGGTTTTTTTTTGCGTTTTTTTCTGTATATTTTTTAAAAAGTTACTAAGGTACAAAAATTTGTTGCTAATATAAAATTTTTTACAATTTTGTTTGCTAATTTAAAAAGGGCCTACGAGAAACAAATGTTAAAATAACTGGAAGACAACATTTGACACGATTCGACACGCAAGGACACGCACATAAGTACAGTACACTCTAAAAGACTATGGACGAAAGATTTAGGATGCGACTATCAACTAGAGGCACACAAATTAGACGAGAGACAAGAGATGGGACACTAAGTTAACATTACAGCGAGGAGCTTGGATCTAGGGATGATACAAATTCGATTGGGTTCTATGGGTTTTAGCGTTCTCCTCCGTCCACGCCCACTTGGGGGAGAACCTGTCAAAGTTCCACTCGTCGGGATGGCCCTCGTGGCCGCCGACCTCCTCCGCAGGACTCATCTTGGACCATTTGAAGGGCCCGGAGCCGATCCGCCTCATAGCAATGGCCCTCATATCATTGCGGACCGGACGCCGTTCGGTGATAAGTTCCAACTCCGCCAGACTGGCTGCATCATCGATGCTCACACTGAGCCTCTCATCACCCATGGCTGCGGTGGCTGCCCCGTCCTCGTTCTGATCCTCCAAGGCCCTGGGCTGAACATGCTGTAGTCTGAGGAAAATGGGTCCCGCGAAGGCATGGTAGTCGCTCTCACCCAGTCGGGCGTTGTAGGAGAACAATTTTAAATCTATGTTGCCATAGGCAATCGACTCCTCGCCGCCCAGAAGGTCACCGCGGAAGCCGTGGGTCCGCAGATACTTGTCCACCGCCTCGAGGTTCGTCAACTCGGCCTCATCCGCCTCCGTGAGCTGCTGGTCTTCGCCGTAGTTCACGCCACTGGCCTCCAGTACATTCTTGTGGTACGGCACTCCGTTGGCCAGCCAGGATGAGTTGCCAGGAGTGACCAGGAAGTTCTGGGTGACATCCTTCTTCGTCAGGCTTCCCGGCAGCTGCTCGGCAATCCATACCATGTCCTTCAGCTGATCGTGGCGGTTAAGGATAGCTGTCCTATCCTTTTCGTTCACATTCACAGCGGCATCGTCGTGCTTGTCATCGCCTTCTCGGACATTGTAGAGCTGATCCTGGTCGCCCAGCTTCTTCAGATCCACCGTGATCCACTGCTTGGCCCCGGTGATGGGATGCCTGGCCATGGCATTGGCCCAGGTCTGACGACTCTGGGAAATCCGATTGGCAGCCATCACACGGGCCACCAGTGGTACCATCTTCTTCGTGTCCACCGACTTCCACAGCTGCAGATTCTCGTTCTTGATGCCCACGCCGCCGACGATGGCCTGTACATGGCGGCCTTTGATCACATAGAAGTCATCGGTGGAGCCGAGTATCCCGGGATATCCCGTAAAGGTTATATCCACCCCGGGCACAGTGTTACTCCTGAGCTTCGGCGAGAAGTGGTAGTGGAACTTGTAGCGCTTCTGAATCCTCAGCATGGAGGAATAACTGCCAGCAGTGCTGTGACCGAAGAGCAACTGACGCTTCTGGGGCTCTTGCTTCTGCTGGACGATCCTCGTCAGCATGGTGGCGCTGGGCAGAAAGAAGTTCTTTGGCTGATCGGTGGCCGAGTCCTCGCCAACTACCGTGCCATTGGGTAGCACGTAGTTCTCGTAGTAGATCTTCAGATCCTGGATATCGGCAGCGGCGTTCATTAGGAGGAAATCGGAGAAGGGAATCTCCCCCTCCAACTCGGAGCGAGCTCGAGTTGCTCCACGAATGTAGCCCTTCTCCAGGCCCTCCAGCTGGTTGATGAACAAATGAAGCTGATGCCAGTAATGATCGTTCTCGCCCTTTCCCGTCTGTGTCTTAAGGCGCTCAAAGTTGGCGGTGAGGAGCTCCCTCAGCCACTCGCAGAACTTCCGCGAACTCTCATCGCGGTCGCATGAAGTGGCAATTGTGCTGTAGGGTTAGAAATTCAATTAAAATCTGGTAGTAGGGTTACGTGAGAGGTTATCCTTACTTGACCCACTGATTGTAGATATTCCTCCAGGTTAGCGAACCCTCCAGCATGCCAGCCGCATAGGCCTGCACCCAGTCATCATAACTTCTTTGGGTCTCCACCTCAATTTGAGCCCATCTGAAATTGATTCGATAAACAGGATTATTGTTTAAGTTCGTAATTTATATTACCATCTCTTACCCATTCTCGTAAACCGAATCCTTGTAGCAAATCCTGGCCACACCTTGAGGGATATTGACCAGATCGTTCTGCTGCTTCCAGTTCTCGATTGTGAAGCCCACTTGCTTCGTCCACAAGGCGGTGGCACAGTAGGTGCCATCGTATGTCGGCCGCTCCATGTAGCCGATAAAGAAGGCTCCGATGACCAGCAGACCAGCTCCGATGAGGATGTAGGTCCCTATCCGCGTTTTTTGCCACGATGCACCAACGACTTTCAACATTGTGCCGGCCGTCGTGAAGCAGCAGCGATTAGAGGACAACAAATTCTTCCAATAACTATCGGGTTTCACAGATCTATATTCCCAGTTTCAGTATATCGAATCCTCTTTTTTCTCGACTCTATCCCAGATAATTGTGATCGGAGCGAGCTGCGTACGAGTGGCCAAGACGGTGGGCAATTAGGTGGCCAGTGTGCAGGTGGTTCTGTGGTGGGGTGCAGGTGTAGGAGCAGGAGGAGCTGATCTCGGTGGCCACGCTGTTTAGCGCTCTGGCCGAGTGGTTCATGGGTGGTATGCTGCTTTCAAGCAGAGATTCCAACGGTTTCCAGGTGGTTCAATCTACGTTAACTATTGCTTCTCAGTGGATTCGGTGGGCAATGGAGTGGAGGTGCTTCTCTCGCTCTTGGCTATGTCTTTTGAGGTTCAATTTGTATCCCTAAAATATAACAGAAACCAATAAGAAAACAAGCAGAACATGATCACATATCACAGGGGAGACGACGTCTTGATGGAATATTTACTAAAACGACACCGATTCATCAGTCTAAATATTTACACAACGCCTGATGCCAATTCCCGTTCAATAACTAACAGTAATAAACAATATTATTGATTTGTATACTTCGCTTTGCTTACTACATATCCCCATTAACTATAATAACCCCTTCAAGATCTACCCTTGAACCATTTCCGATATTTACATACTTTCCCCAAAAGATCCCGTCTCGACGCTAAATGTTTATTTCACACTTTCGCTGCTTTTTGGCGAAAGAAATTCCTTTTTGGCAAAGCCCACGAGAGCGAGGTAAACAAATTTAAGCATTTGTAAAACTAATAAATTAATTTTATGGCCCAAATGGTACTTGAGTGCCGGAATTACTTTATGGCCAAGCAGCAGCCGGTGAAATTGGTTAGATTGTGCGAAAAGCAGATAAGCAGAACACCTGTCCTGCTGATCCCCTAGTGCGAAATCCACCTCATAAAAGAATCTCTCTGGAATTCTATGGATGGCAGACCATCCCAAACGGAAAAGTTCCGAATTAGTTTATTTAGATTTTCCAGCAGTTTGTCCTCTAGTAAATTAATAACATCATAATGATTACACAAATCGCAATAATAAAATTCTATAAAGAGAAGAATTTCAAAGCCAATGCCAATCGAAAATCTTTCGCAACGCCCCAATGTAATTCGGAAATTCCATTTGGATTGCCACATTAAACCTGTGGGTAAACAATATAATTGTGTACATTTGGCACGTGGAGAACACGAATTCCGAAATCGTATCAACATCGTATGGAACTTGCGTTGTTTTCGCATTGCAAAATTTTTGAACAAAAATCTGAAACGTACTAAGCATCAATCAATTAACAGGCTCATACAATTAAACATTTATATCGATGTGTATGCCGTGGATTGTTTTCTCTTCCGTGGGTTTAATCTATCTCACTATTCTCTGATCGGTTTAAATTGATTTTTGGCATAGATTTATTAATATTTACAATGGGATTGTATATAAATTGTTTATAGAAATGTAAATCAATTTTACAGAACATAAACAAGGGTAGTCTTAGAATTGTGTCTTACCTTTTTGTTTCCCGGGTCCAGGAAGCTGCAATGTCACAAGTCAACCCATTTGAAGAACTGCAATGGAAATGGAAAAATAATTTGAATTAGTTTAAAGGCTATTATTGCTTGCTTTTCCATCATTAAAGGGGCGCCTCTAACTTAAACATTATAGCGGACACTTGGTCAATGCCTTTTTAATATCGCTTCTTTGTTTATTTTCTCAATTTTGTCGCAGGTCTCGAGATTTCAGAGAAGAGTCTGGAGGAGGGCCTTTGTTTACTTTGGATTCAATTGGACAAACGCTGAGCTGGCGCACGCGCTGTGGAATTGTTTGTGCTTATTTGTCATAAAATGTTGATCATGGCTGTCACTGGACATTCGAATGAAATATGATCGTGCTAATTGAGGGACTGGGAACTTTGAAAGTCACTTGTTAGAACACTTGATGGGGGTTCACCCAGGTTTCCCAATAAATCGATCACAAAATTACAGTTCAATAAGTGCCTTATGAGTGATAAATACCCAAAAAAGGTGGTATTTAGCTATATAAGATATGAGTGGTAATAAAACTAAAGTGATATAAATTACTGTTGAAATTTTAATGATGACAAACAAATGAATATTTCCTTTTTCTCAATATCTTAATTTGCCAAATTCCCACAAATGTATCGATAAACTAAAGTAAAAGTTTAGTGACCTGGCAATTAAATTATTTTAGCTAAATTATTTTAAATAAAATATATATTGCCTAAAATATAAAACTGCCTTACTAGAGCTGCACAGTTTTAATAACCTGAAAAATATAATTACACCCAAACAGCACTTAGCTTGAAATGTTCAACAAAAAAAAATCGAATGAAGTAATTCAGTAATTCCTTCAGTTCGGTGACTAATCTGAGGCTACGATGCTATAACCAAGGTCCGAAAGTAAGCAATTTATATTGCAATAAGCAGGCAGCGAAAATAAAACAAAAGTAACAGTGGAAATTCTTTCATTTCACTCATTTCCATTTCAATTCGCTGTGAAAATAAACATGCATCAAGCAAAAGTGAAAAGAGTCAGAGCCTCAACACATCAATCAGGGGAATCAATGAAATAAGTTTATATTTTTAAACATATTAAAGGTAATCCATAACAGAACTTAATTGACTTGCCCTCATGGAAGGCCGTCAATAGGTAAGCTTGTATATATGCATATAGTCTGTAGAAATCTGCAGATCCAACTGACAAGTTTGGATCAAACTTTATACTGACGTCAGGAATTAGCGCCGAGGTAGAAAATCTAAAAACAAACGTGGGATCTAAAATAGCAAATAGGAGCATAAAATCCAGGTAAAAGTGACGAGAGGCTACTGACGTCTTTGCAACTCATTTTAACTCACTTTACTCACTTAGCTCACTTAACTCGATTAACGCTATTATCATTATAGCCGAGCAAACACAGTTGTTTTGTTTTATTTTGTTTTTTTTTTTTTTTTTAGATACAATTGTATCTACATAAACTTGCTTTAGTACTGGGCTACTGAGCTAGATTGTGACACTGTTTTCATAGCCCCGATAATATTATCAAATGTTTTTACAACCCCTTTCGTCAGTTCATCAATCAAAACTTAGCCTGTCGGTAAATAATTTACACAGTCAAAGCCCGAATCGGGATCAGCATTTTGTGTTGCCGAGTGGACAAAATATTGATAAGATTGCCAGAATATTTATTAGCTAAATATTTAGATATGCATGTCTAGCTTTTGGCATATTAAGAACGTAAGTTCAATCAGCAGACCTCTATTAAGTTCAGACCGATAAGATAAATCGCAGACTGATGGCCGAAAACTACGCACGCAGTTCTTCATTTTAAGCTCAAACATTTCCGAGAAAAATAAGGTCTAAATAAATATTTTGTACTTCTTTAATATTAAGTATTTTTTCCACACTAAATCAGGATATGTAGCACCTTTTTACACTTTAGCAATAAATAAAACCCACATGTATTTGCATATTTATTTATTAAGTTTTTGGTGAAAACAGAATAATATTTGAAAATTTCCCTAACTAATTAGCTTCTGTCTAGGAATATTTTACCAGTTGATCTATATTCCTATGGAAAATCCAATTGCTTTTATGATTAAAGTGAATTTTCCACTGGTAACGGAATCTTTTGATGGCTGGCCATAAATTCAATTGTTCTTATTCACGCAAAATATACAAACTAAGTAAACACTTGATAGCAACCCACATACTATACTTGTCTGCAATATGAAATACCACAACAAATTCATAATCTTTCCAGGAATTCCAAGCGCCACATGTGGCATTAACTAGAAGAGCGGCAGCCCCCTCGTGCCACGTGAGTGATCGGGGAAATAATTGTTGCCCGTAAGGTTTTTTTTTATTCACTAAAATGTGGGAAACGCTCAATGAATGCCAGCCAACCGTCGACGCTGCATTATAATTTCAGATTTCGGTCGGACGTGAGCTGCACATGGCACTTTTATTGGGGTAACGCGAAAACTGCTAACTTGGCCGATGCCACGCGCCGCCATCGAGCTGACAACGCCGCCACCGATTTGATAAAACCCGAGTCCCGGAGTCCCCGAGTCCCAGTCTGGAGTGAGGGCCATGTAAACCGATCCCCCGGCAACAAAGTTGGAAGTCATCTAAGCAAATGCACCCGTTCTGTAAATGCCAGACAGCTCCGCACTGCGGAAAGCAAACACTGAGATATTGTTTTATAACTTTCCTGATTGCTTTATTTTAGATATGAATATCTGAAAACTAATTTTAATATTTTTATAAATAGTGATTCTACGTTGTGAACCTCTTGTAAGTTCTTACAATTTATAATCATTTATACAATCTTAAGCGATTTCAAATCTCCGTAAAAGATGCCAAAAATTTTGCTTCAAAATGTTTGAGGCACTGAATAAAATTCGCTTTTTATTTTATATATAAGTATGTGAAATAGTTTTGGACACATTTTAAAGGGCCCTTAAAATCTGAATGATTTCTATAGCAAAAATGAATTTAAGGAATTACTTCTGTACCGAAGTTTCCCAACTATGCTAAAAATTGTGGTAAAACCAATATCTACTTCTATTTTTTGTGGTAAATCTTTTTAAAACTAGTTTTCCCACAGTGCTGCTAGAGTATCTTTTGTAGGGATTGCACATTTTTAGATTGGAGCCCTATGTAGTATTTAGACTACTGACAGACATAAAAACAAGCGCCGCGTCGCGACGTCTGCGACTCGGGGATCCAGAGAACCGGGAATCGAGGGACTCGGGAATCCGGAGACTCGGACAGAATTTCTATTGCCAGCGCGTGCATGGAACAGGTTACTCAAGCCGAGGACCGAGGCAGAGCGTGATGATAAAGTTAAAGGGATGCCAAAGGCGTAATATTTCATTAGATACCCAATGAACTCATCTCAGCTAATCGGATCCAACACGCTCACATTGAATGATAATCGAGATTTTAACGACTCAACCAGCTGATCAGAACGGGGCTGTGAATAATCTGACCAGTCTGCTGATTTAATCTGATTAAATATGGCAACAAATGCATATATTTGATTAGTTAGGGGCTTGTGCGGGAAATTCTTAATTAGTATATGCTAATAGCCAGGGAATGGAATCGCAATAGAACAAAATGTTGATCGTTTTAGATTTCAGAAGTCGTGTGAATAATCATCGGGCGGAGCCATTGTGCTTGGGGATTTTCTTTTCTGTTTACGTTTCCTGGGGAAATGTTTAATCGAACGTAATGATATAAGTCCCTCTGAATCTTAACAATTTTGAAGGGGTTTCTCTGACTTTACATAATTTTCTTATTATTTCTTAAGATTTATTATTTCAAAATTTATATTGAATGTATTTAAAAATATTTTATTGTTTCCCCTACATTCATGTTCAATTTTGTTTTCTTATCACTGGTTTTATTTTTCTCAGTTATCGCTGAAATATTAATGGCAAAAAAAAGAACCCAAGACTTATAATATAATTCCTGAGAGCTCTCTCTAATCAGTTTTTAATTCTGATGCAACAGTAACCGGTTTTGTTTGGGGAAATCAAAGCAGTTGATAAGTTCGTTTACCTCGGCTTTTTATAAGTCACTCACCGAAATCTATTATGCTTTCGAATTAACTGCAATTATCTGGAAATTCGTTGGGACTGCGACTTAATTTGTATTAAAATTGTTTGTATGCCCCGTAAACCGGAAAAATCTGCACTGAATAAGTATCTTGAAGATACAGCGGAATCTCCTTTACGTCAATCTCTTAGCCCGATCGGTTAATATCTGCTCGGATCGTCCGAATGCCTTGACGTTGCCACCGAAACTGGTGGCGTTGCTTTTTCGACTTTCGGCTTTTCGTCTCTCGGGCCTCGGGTTTTTCTAGCCACTCGGCGAAGGCGGGAAAAGTCGTGCAAATTTTCATACCTGCTAGCCGAAAAAATTCACGGGTATATGGTATTTGAAAAGAAATTAAGAGGAACAAATTATAGAACCTATGCGATAAGTTGGCAAGTTTATCTTCAACATCTTAATGCAGGAAATTTGTAAGCTGTCATTGGAGTGATATATTCTTCGGTGGTCCTAATATATAATAGGTGCTTTAAAAGGTATACCTGGTTAAAGATCGTCTATTTTAAAATGAACTATAAAATTGATTTTTCATAAGCTTTCACCAATAAATAACATATTGATCTCATCTACATATATTATAATGTTCGGAAATTCCACGCATTTAATGGAAATTAAATGACACATTCTCAATTTATGAGAGTGTATAAAAAAAAATTAGGACAATTTCGAGAACTGGGTATTTTACAGTTGGGAAAAACCCGAAACTCACTTCGGTTTTGGCGATGCTTCGTCTTTCGACGGTCAAAAGTTCTATTGAACTTGGCCGCCACTATAGAGGAAGGAGAATAGCACTCGGTTGGCTGATCAGTTGGATTCTCTTCGCGTTGACAGGTGTTATCTGCGGTGTTATGTGGCGTGTTATTTCTGCCAAAGAGGTCGGAGAACGTGAGGTCTTGGGTTAACTTGGCAAGGTTCTTGGTCAGATTTATTTATGGCCTTTATGGCTGATTTATCTGCGCATATGCACTTGTCCATGCAAATTGCCAACTGACAGGCAATCGAGTTTCCGCTTGGCTACAGTTTTACAATTGAAATTGACATTTAATTGAGCCGTATTCCAGTGCGCAGTTGAAAATGGTTTTCCCATGAAAATTGTGGGGCACTCACTCAGCTTCCTCTCTCTTTCTCGAACTGTCTGTCTGTCTGTTTGTCTACGTGCATTTCACTTTCTTCGCTCAACAAACTTGATAAGAGTCGCGTTTGGGGTCAATCAAAAATGCTTGGGGGATTGCTCTCAATTAAAATGAATTGAAATGGCGACAAGTTTGCGTGATCATGAGGCACACAGACATATTTACATAACTACAGAGAGTAAATCGAATGGCGGGGTATAACCTTGATTAATCCCTCTTATTCTCTTGCCATTTCAATAGCCTAAGCAATTTCATTGGCAATTGTCGGTCAATATCAAAAGTACTTAGTAATCAACATGGCAGACATAAAGGAAGATTTAGAAGAGTCTGAACGGACTTCTAAGGTATGTTCCTTTATATATCCATTCTGATTCATCTTCAGCCTTTCCTGTTCTTCTTCTTGCGTCTGTCTGAAGGGACAACATTCCATTTTCAGCTTATTTACAGTGAAACTTGTATATAACTTCAAGTTTATTTTATTTGTAGACATTTTTTTAAATAAAGTAAAGTAAAGTAGAACAAGACACTTGTCGACAGAAAAGCTAATGGTATACAATAAATATAGCTAATTTTTCTTCTTATTTTAATGTAAGTGATATGCTTAATCTAAAATTGTTTAAATAATGTCAAAAGGTATTCAAATAAATGGAATCACTAGCATTTTCTATAGCCTTTTCTTGCAGCTCCTATACGATAAGAGTTCGCCTTAAGGGAAGCTCGCCTGTATACCAAGCCAGGAAGGACAAGAACCTCAAGGATTTTGACCTTATTTGTCTGGGGAACTGTGAGAATATGAGAATGCGGGAAAAGGGAGGCCTGGCGTCGCCGGGCAACTTCTCGGAAAGACCTGCCCCTCTTGCCTTAATAGTTTTTATTGCCATTTATTTGTTTTCTCAAGACGACGAGACTGCTGAGAACATCCATTCAAACGAGCCGCGCATGCTCCGTGGAAGCGAGACATAAACTTGTTGCTAGGCAGCACAAATCACCCTTCTCTCCCCGACGATCGTTTTTTTAAGGTAATTCGAGAAGTTTTTGTCTCGTTTTTGGTTTATTTCTTAAGGTTGTATACTAGGCCATTGGCTTTTGAGGTTGAACTCTTACTTTTGTTCAAGCAAAAAACGTAATTGACTGCAAAGTTTTCATTTCTCGAGGTTTATTTTTCAATGAACTTATTTTAAACTTGGCTTAGTGCACAACAATCCAAACTGCTCAGGGGTACAGCTGGAACAAAACTGGCACCAAGTTGTATTTATTTGGAGTCCCCACATCACAGAATCTTATGCAAAAAATAAAAAGGAGTGTTATCTGGTGGAGATAAGGGATCTTTCAGCGGAAAAGACACTAAAACGGTCGGACAATCTACGTAAATACGTCAAGTACGATATATTTTTGGACGCCCTATGTCTTAATTTGTATTGTTTATGGCATGTTTATTTGGCAAACTTCCACTACCAGTTCGGTAAATAGATCGTGTGGAGCAGTCACTGTTTACCAGGTCTTCACCCGTGTCAACGATCTGCTCAACACTCATGTGATCTCCAACAATTCCGCCTGGAATATGTGGAAGCGGTTACTTAACGAATGATGACTCAACTCAAGGGTAAAGTCTAGCCGATAACCGATACTGGAATTCACGGAACTCTGTAATCAGTGGCGCCAAAGATATGACATGTGCTAAAAATAGGCGAAACCATGGGATTTCCCCTAGAAACTTAGATAAGAGCAAGGTGACCTCATCGAACTCTTAAATTATTTCGCAAATCATTAAAATTCGTATTGAAATAGACAATTGAATTCAGAAAATCGAGCTTAAGGCCCTAGCAACTATAGCAAAAACTCATTTGTTAGCATTTCATTTTATCTCTAGCTAGCATTATTAAAATAAATACAAATTTCAGAGAATTCATTCACGCCATATTTAAATATATGCTTTATAAAATTTAAATGGGAACTTTAAAGTGCATTTTTTGTATAATCATTGAAAGTTTAAGCAATTCTGAGGAAAAAAAGAACAACCAATTAAAAAATAGTCCACATACTTTGAATTTGACTGTTTTAATGACGCTATTCATTTTAATTTTAGAACATGCTCACATTTAATTTTAGAAAACATTAAAATAACATTTACAACATTTATAATATGAATAATCTACGAGATGGGTAGAGTTCTTAAAAACTGCCTCATTGTCTCTTGATTAGGGACCAAGGTTATACAAAAGGTATACTCTATTGGTGGTGGAACAGCAGTCACTCAAAGGACAGCAACCCCTGTCTATACTATTGCGTCTCATTTTCCGATCGCCAGTCCACAGATAATCCGCACTCATCTCCCTGCCCACCGATGGAAAAAAAAACAACGAGACAATCGCTATATGTGCTGACCCTATTTTTGTCGGTAAACAGATATTGCGCGTTGCGTTCCTGATTTTCGCTATAGCGTTACGCGAGGTCAATAATGATACAATGGGGACTGTTGCCACCAACAGTTAGCACTTGGCACCCGAGAGTTCAGCAATCTTCTACCGACTCAGATTCGGATTCGGATCGAGAGCGAGGACAACTTACCGGAAAATTGAAATGGCGTGTGACTCAGGCAAGAAATCCGCACTGACAAATGAGTGAAATTCGCAGGGGTGATGATTGATGGGGAGCACTATTGGTTGGATCGCGGCTAAATTCAGCCACTGCGATATTTTTGCTTTAACACGATTTTGCTATATAGTCACACAACGATCTCGTGTTAATTATCCATGAAGGGCTACATTGGAAACGCACTGTGTATGGTGGATATAACTTTTCCCGGATTTCGATCTCTATGCGAATGGGTTTATTTAGCACCGGTTTGGCGAACTAAGGCGATTTGTTTCGATTAGAAAAACTTGTGTCACTTCAGATCATTGAAATGCCGAGAAGAACTCTGTTGCCATGCGGTTCGTTTGAAATATCAGCGACAAGTAACTAATTATACAGCCTGGTCGCGTATATGTAATGTGCCTGCCGCTTGAGCGTTTTATGGGAGAGTTTTGTAGAACGCGAGAACGTGGCGTTTCTTTTTTTATTTTTTATATTCTTTGCTATTTACACTGAGCGCCTTCGCCGTCTGCCGATACTCTTTATTTTCTTGCAGGCAGTACGTATTTTTAGCGTCGGCAATTGCACATCCAAGTGAAATTGAAAAGATAACAACGACGAACTGAATTCGAGTTGGACACGCAACACGCAGATCACACGGAACGAATATATATATAACGATTTTCCTTCCGTTTCGACGATGCGCAGCGGAGAGACTGACACTGAGTGGCGGCCGCCGAAGAGTTTTACGATCGTATAGCTTGGTCTTCGGACGATTTTCACTCAGCGCGCTACAGTGGACGAAATTTATTTTATTTTTTTACTTTATTTTAATTTATTTTTTAGAATTAATACACATCTAATCAGAATATATGTATATATTAATCTTTTATTAAAAAAATACCAATACATTTTAACACGTTTATTTATAAAAATGTTAAATATAAATTAACTAAAACCAAACACCTACAATTTTGTTAGCGCATAGTCTCATGTAGTTAAAAATTAAATTGTGCTTAAACTATTTACAGATATATAGTTGATTTAAGAATATTTAAAATACATTTTTGCTGCTGTGGTTTTCTGTTTTATTAAAATCATTGCTCTACAATATGCTTTCACCGACAAATGTATTTTAAAAACGTAGTTTTCCATTTGCCATATTGAAAAACGCCCTCCCTCTTAAATAAAAGCCTAAAAATATTATACAGAATTAATATGAGGAAATATGCAGCTCAACATTGCCATTTTCAACGCGAAAAGATTGATTATTAAACAAAACGTGATACCAATTACAGTCAACCTTTTTAAGATCAGCTTTCTACTTTCTACTTCTACTTTATACAAAATACATCTTTTTGAAACATTAATATTTATTTACAGGTCTCAAACTAAAATAACTGCTTTTTGTGTTTTTACAATATGATTTTAATTTCAGCTAAATACAATTTTATGTAAAGTTTAATATTGAGGTAAACATTGTCGGAAACACGTTTTGCAGCAGTTTGATTCATATAGATAAAATTATTTTTTTGTGATTGTAGCGAAAATAATGTTATTAGTCTATTGCAATCGATCCCGACACAATATTTGAGTCAGATTAAAGTTAAAAATTGAATTAAGCGGAGCTAAATCAGACATTGCATTCACCCACTGTGCACGCGGAGAGAGAGTGCGGTTATTAGCTCTGTCTGTCCGCGGAAAGTACGAGAGCAGACGCTCAAGTACACTGGTCAACAAGACTCTTTTAAATAGAGTTTTTTGATTTTATCAAAGCTTTTCAATGTGTTCCAGTTTTTGAATTGTTGTTTCATAAAACAATAAGATTTTAAATTTTAAAGTTTTTAATACATTTAAAAAAAAATAAATATAATAAAAGTTGGTTGATTTTGGAAACCTTCCATCAGGGCAAATTTTCAAAAACATATGACTTATATTGTATATAAAGAGGTAGTGCCATCCGAAAATGTATGAAACATACGTGTTCTTCATCAGCAAGACCAGGCGAGTCGAATTACCTTCTTTTGTTTGCCCGTAATAGAAAATATATAATAATAATATTGTGGAATATAAGTGGAGTATAATTGTATGATTAACATGGAAGTTATACTATAAGGTTATAAAGGTCTAAATTGCAAATGTATCTTATATTGAAATATGTATGTACCTCATCCGAGTAGCTTAGTGTGCTGCGCTCCCTCACTTCCACTCAATTAGCTGACATAGAGTGAATATCTCGCAGTGTAATTGAGCACTCTCTCACCCTGCCACTCTCTCTGCCTCTCTTTTTAGCGATCTTTAATCTGGCACCCTCTTTTCCTCTCATACCACACATTGCGAATTGATTCCATGAGCAATATGTAAATTGAAAAATCATTCGTGACGTCTTGCGGCGATTCCGCTATCGTTATTCCTTTTTTTTTTTTAATTTTTTTTCTGTGTGGAGCTCCGCCCCTTGAAACGAGCAAACAAAACGTGCGGGAGATAAGAGCCAGTGATAAAGAGGAAATGCTTTCGGGCCTGATTAATTACGGCACCCTAAAATGCGACAAGCGCGGAAATTCGCAACAAAGCCATGGATAAATAATAGAAAAAAGTACAGCTGTATTTCTTATCGCTTAGCTTACCTGAGCAAACTCTTTCATCCGCTGCAGGTGGAGTGAGTAATCCCTTACCGAAATAACACCTGAGCGGAAGAAATTCAAGCGAAACAAATGACTTAGCAACCATCGGGCAAACGAAAACAAAAGAGAGAAGGAGAGGACCTTTAATTTATGATTATTATTCGTTCAAGTCAAGGGTTTAGCTCAAGTTAACATGTTAATGAACTCTGCATTCCATAGTTTATTTTTATTCATTAAAACAACCCAGCAGTTCCAAAATCTTTTTAAGAACTCTAATGTTCTCTGGTCTGAACCTTTTTGTGCTTTGTCTGTTATTAGAACTTGGACGGCCGATTGTCAGCTGGTTCCATAGTGTAGCGGTTATCACGTCTGCTTTACACGCAGAAGGTCTCCGGTTCGATCCCGGATGGAACCAGGAGGGAAAATACTTTTTTCTTCTTATATTTTATAAATAGCTAACTAATTTAAAATTACCTTTATTTTTACACGTCTTCTTGATTGATTAATGGTATTTACATTATTAACTTCAAACAATTGTATCTAGCAATACATAAATACAGGAGTTTCCTTTCGTTAACTATCAAAAAATGTTTTGAATTAGAAATTAAAATTGTTTTCGAATTATTAAGAAATAAAAAACATAAAAAAAACGACCAACTTTAACAAAATACACAACTCTAAATTGATTTCTTTACCGGCAGGAATTTTTTAAATCTTAATTTCAATATTGTACAACCAGATTAAGTTGCCAATTATGTAGCAGTACACTAGTTTAGTTTTTGTCTGTATTTCCATATTTCATGCTTCAGGCGGTCCTTTGCCATTGGGATAGTAGAAAGATAGTAATGATTTGCTTGCTGCCTAGCCAAAATATTTATTTCGAGCGAAAATACAAGAATATTTTTCACATTATGGCGAAAAACAAGCAATTTAATGGGAATTAATATTAGGAAATTGGTAAAAGTGAAAGAATAGTACAAAAAAAAACTTTCTGGGAGGCCGGCGAGGGAAAAAGTAAACAGCAGTCTTACGCCACACATCGTCCCCTTCGTAACGGGAAAATGTGACGCGTAACCGAAAAATGTGACGGTACATTTTTTTCCAACGCCGATAATGAAGTTTCACATTCAAAGTTTAAAAAAAAAAAAAATGTCAATATTAAAACTAAACTAAAAAAGTATTAAAAAAAATGCACATCTGGTTCCATCCGGGATCGAACCGGAGACCTTCTGCGTGTAAAGCAGACGTGATAACCGCTACACTATGGAACCACACGAATTAAGGTCGTCCCAATTTCAGTTTTGTCCAGCAAGGGGATGAAAATCCATAGCATATTTTCCAGCTTTTGTATAAATATATTCCTATTTTATTCACCAAAGTGTAAGTTTTTTAAATATGTTCTTAAATTAAAATTTCCCCCGTACTAATTCTTTTAATTAAAACAAGTATTTGTTATATCTGTGAGTATCATAAATATTTTATTTAAAAGCCAAAAGCACATCAATAATACGTCTTATGCATGTTTGTGCCTATTCGAGTAAAATCTGGTTGCTACTTAGTCGCAAGCATTATAAAATAAGTATAAATTAAGCATTAAAATTACAAACACAGTTGTAAATGTATTGCACCGCTGTTTAACCTAAATAGTATTCTGTACTAAGCAATAAATCAACAAAAACTAAGGGGCTAATAACGAAAAATCACTGAGCAAAATAATCTGAGGGTGTAGAAAATCAGGATCAGCAGGAGAAGAAACCAAAATTGGGCGCGCAAGCCGCAGAGGATCTGTAGCTGGACTAGCAAGCGATTTCGCTTAAAAAACTCCCTTCAGTAGCGCCTGGCTGTCGTGGGTCTGGGCACACCCGAGGTCCGTGGCCGGGCGGACTTGGACCGCATGGGATTGGACACGCCGTCGGTGTTGTAGCTGAGGTAAACGTGCGAGAGATCCACAAAGTCCGGCTCCTTGCCGCTCGTCTTGTGGGCCGAGATGTGCTTGCGCATGTTGTTTCCGGTGTAGGCCACACACTTCAGCTGCCACTCGCCAATGTCCTCGTTCCAATGGGTATACTGATTGATCATGGACTGGTACTCCTTGGGCACGTAGGAGTTTAGCACAAGTTCACAGAGTGCCAGCTCACGGGAAAGGCTCCTGATGTTCTCGTAGATGCCCTCCTTTTCGCGCTGATGCTCCTGCTGCTGATCAGCCAGCTCCGACTTTACGCCCATCAGCATCTGCATCACCCGGTGGATCTTCTTGGTGATGCCAGTACTGGCGTCCTGGAGCGTGGAATACCGCTCTTCAATGTCAATCCTCTCGGTGGCCTTTTGCTGAAGGGTTTGCTTGAGGGCCTCCTCGGATTTTTCACGCTCTTCCAGCTCCGCGATGGACTGCTCCAGTAGTTTCTCCTGAGTCTGAGCTTTCTCCAGAAGATTCTCTCCGCCCACGAGGATCTTCCCCTCGAGGGAGACTAGTTTATTACGCAGGGTTTCCTGCTCCGTCTTGGCATGCTCTATTTCCCGCTGGTGCTCGTTTTTACGCTGCGCAAGTTCCTCCTTCTCCTCGTCGGTCTTCTCGCGCTTCTTCTTCGGCTTCTTCTCCGCAACCTGTACGGTTGACGACTCCATTTCGATCTCCAGAGGTGCCTCCAGCTCGTCATCGGCCGTATCCTCCTCTTCTTCAGAACTCGGTGGCTCCTCCTCGAAACTGCTGCCCTCCTCCAGTTGCTTACGAAGTCGGGCGATCTCCTCCTGAAAGTGACGAAGCAAAGCATCCTTGGGTTCCTCATTGATGTGCATGCGATTCTGGATGTTCTTGGCGCGACTAGCATAGCGCAGAGTCGATATAGTCTCCATGTAGTTGCTATCCGCTGGACTGATGGTGGCACACATCACGGTCTTGGAGTTGCCTCCCAGGGAGTCCTGGAGAAGTCGCGTTAGCTTAGAGTTCCTGTAGGGAATGTGAGTGCTCTTGCCATCAACCAGGGCGCTGATGACATTTCCCAGCACCGACAGCGACAGATTGATCTTGGTGGCTTCCTTTAGCCTCTGGCCACTGGCCTGGGTCTTGGACTGTCTCTCGGATCCAGCAAGATCCACCAGCTGGAGCTTACCCATGCGCACATGCTGGACACCGCCTTCGCCCAGTTCACTCCGCTCCACGGTGATCGAGAAGATGGCATGGGATCTGGAGCTCTCCTGATTCATCTTGGTGGCGCCCACCGCTCGGTTCTTGTTGCCCAATCGCATAATATTCTCCAAATCATCGGCATTGTGCACCACATAACCGCTGAGATCCTTGACAAAGACACCAATGTCTGGCCGCTCCTTGACCTCCAGACTCTTGCCC
Organism: Drosophila kanapiae; assembly: GCA_008042475.1. NCBI lineage: Eukaryota > Metazoa > Arthropoda > Insecta > Diptera > Drosophilidae > Drosophila > Drosophila kanapiae. The sequence goes on along the minus strand of VNJM01000155.1, from coordinate 76,203 downwards.
ACATCCTTGCCCAGCAGATCACGCACCTCTTCGTTGTATATCTCCATGTAGCTGACGCGCACCAGGAACTTTTGGTTCTCCTTGGCCTTGGCAATGTGCCCGAAAATGTGGGCAAAGGCATTGGGGATTATGCCCTTTGTTTGCGGCGAATCGGGATTGCCGGACATGGTGTAGGTCTTGCCGGTGCCCGTTTGCCCATAGGCCAGTATGGTACCATTGTAGCCCTCCAGAACCTTGTCCACAATGGGCCGAGCCGTGTCCACGTACAGATCCAACTGATTGGAGCCGCCATCGAAGACGTTGTCGAAGTAGTACGTTTTCGGAGGTTCGTTGGCCGTTGCGTTCGGCTTCATCACCGTAATTGCCCGATTTATTTTGTCCACGGATATCGCGCTCAGGGCTCCTGCGGACAACTCATTTTTGTCCATCGGCCGTGTTCGCACCACCACACGCACATTCTCGATTTCATCATCGAGCTGCTGGCCCGTTGTGTTCCCCGGATTTCCTTCCTCCTCTTGCGGTGGCATTTTGATGTATCCTGCGGGCGTCTCTGGCTAATTCCTCTACCAGTCAGTGCAACTATCTGTTTTTTCCGCTGACCGCAGTTAGTGGAAATCGATAGTTGCTAATTTTCCTCGCATTTGTTTATGCGTTGCTAGGTTTTTTTTTGTTTTTTTTTTTGCAGTGATTAAGCGATGGCTAATCAGCTGTTATCGATAAGCGCGAAAATCGTATGAAGAGGGCTGGCAAAATATACTAACAGGAAAATACTACAAAGTGGATAAAAAACTACTAGTCTTATCAGAACTGTAAAAATACAGAAAGTTTTATTGGTAAAATAATTTTATCATTAAAGCATTATTAAGTGCTATATTTACGTAAAATATATTGCGACTTTTTACCGTCTGTCATATCCTTATGTAGATTCATATTGCTGTAATTGAAAGCATAACTTGATTTTTAAAATTTTTATTTGTATATTTAATATAAAAATTAATTTTATGTTGTAATGTACACGAGTGAATACAACGACATGAAAAATTAATTCACATTTAAGATGATTTTTAAAGAGTTTGTGATTATGGTTGAAAAACATTTTGGATTATATTAAAACTCATTTAGGTCAATTTTATGCACATATACCTACCTAAAAGGTTCAACGACTTAAAAGCAAGTATTTTGGAAAAAATGTCGAGTTAGAGAATGCTGAAAATTAAAATTAACAAAATAATCTACTTCACATGAAGCGCATATCAGTGATTTTTCAAAAAGTGAGTGAAAAATTTCGTCGTTTATAAAGATAAAATGAAGTATTGGAACTTGTTTTCTTTGCACTATGCATTCAAAGCGGATTTCGAATTCTAGATCAAGGACCTCACAATTTATGTAAATTTTTTATTGAAAGAAGTTTTTGTTTCTATTTTTTGATTTCAAGGGGCGATTGGTCTCTCATACCAAGTTAGCGGTTTGGAAATAAACAACTTTTTTTTTTTATTTTCCAAAATAGCGTAGGGTTAAAATTTTTCGCTACTATAATTTCAATTTTCCGGAAAACAATAATCAAACTTTCGAGAATCTACAAAATCTAGTTTTCATTTTATTATATTTTCAAAACTTATTAAGTATATTCCATATTCTGGTATATCTTTCTTTTGTATATTTCAGCCGCGAGTTCGGTCACACTGGCGGCTTGATAGCGAGAAAGAGGAAGAGAGAAGTCAGTGGAATTAAAAGATTCGATTGGCGATTCGCTGTCCGAAAGTTTTCCTTATACGACCGACGACGCAGAAATTAAAGCTTCGGCCAACATGGCAGCCACATTGAGCAGATTCCACGGCTTGAGATTGCTGAAATCGACGCCAGCCCTCAACCTGCAGCAGGTAAAGATTCGGGAAGCAAACCGCGGTGGGGCCAAATTTTCCACAGTCGTGTCGATTATGGAAAAACATCGTTAAAAACTCTCAATTCGGACGTTTTGGCAGTGCAATATTTTGAATCGACAGGCGGGGCAGCCTTTATCTGTGATCCCTAATCAAAATGGGGAGCCACTGCACCGATTCGATGCGAACACCCCAATTATGTAACTCCGTGCAAAAAATCGCACTCAACTGTTTTGGCCAAGGCTAATGACTATAATTCAATATTTCCCCCTTACAGGCCAAGAACGCCTCCACCGCCGGCAGCTGGGCAAGTGGCAACAAGAAGGTGAGTTTGCGAGTCAGGAATCGGAGATTCCCAACTTGGCATTTCATAATACCCGAGCGGACCTAACCTCAAAACGCGTTTGCTCTCTCCCCTCGGTCGGTGTCGGTGTGCGTGTGTGCGTTGTGTGTGTTCGTGCGACAAACAGCTGATCGGAGCCGTGGGAGCGATTACCGGCGGCGTTGGAGCTCTCCTCTTCGCCCTGGAGCAGTCCGTGCAGGCTTCCGGCGGCGAGGTGCACTCCCCAGCCCAGGCCTGGAACCACAAGGGTCTGCTGTCCGCCCTGGATCACCAGAGGTAAGGAGATAAGCGGTGATAAGTTGGGAGCGCAGATTGAACTTATAAAAGGCAATAGTGTAAAAACTTCAAACTTTAAAAAGTGAATATCAAAGATACTTTTCTATATGGGAATAACTATATACATATGTTCTGATCTTAAGGGAATAATCCTAATGGAAATCTTAATGTATTTCAAGGAGAAATGAATCTTATATGCATTTAAATTTAACTGAAAATATTACATTTAAAATTACATTTCCTCTCGGTTTTTCACTTGACTCTTCTAATTTCCATAAGCTAAAATCTATTCTCATTTTAAGCAAAAAATGTTATTTAACTTGATCAAAAATCTTTAATTTACCAGCCTATTTTAGGATACGATTTGAATACTTTTTCATTATTAGCAACTTGGAATATTTGATTGCAATGCTAAGATCCTTGCTAAACCCTTTAACTTAATATTTATACTTGCAGCGTCCGTCGTGGCTACGAGGTGTACAAGCAGGTCTGCTCCGCCTGCCACTCGATGCAATACATTGCCTACCGCAATCTGGTTGGTGTCAGCCACACCGAAGCCGAGGCCAAGGCCGAAGCCGAGCAGATCACGGCAAGTCATTTGGAGCATCCCGCGCAGGCAACAAAGAGAATCTAATCAGTTGATGTATTCCCCTGCAGGTCAAGGACGGTCCGGATGATACTGGCAACTACTACGATCGGCCCGGCAAGCTGTCGGACTACTTCCCGTCGCCTTACCCCAACGAGGAGGCGGCCCGTGCTGCCAACAACGGTGCCTATCCTCCGGATTTGAGCTACATCGTTTCGGCCCGCAAGGGCGGAGAGGATTACATCTTCTCGCTGCTCACTGGCTACCACGATGCTCCTGCCGGAGTGGTACTGCGTGAGGGCCAGTACTTTAACCCGTACTTCCCGGGCGGTGCCATTTCCATGGCCCAAGTGCTGTACAACGAGGTGAGTTTGGGGATAATAAACTGCGAATTCGAATGAATAATAATGCAATGGCGTTGCAGGTCATCGAGTACGAGGACGGCACAGCGCCGACCCAGAGCCAGCTGGCTAAGGATGTGGCCACTTTCCTGAAGTGGACCTCCGAGCCGGAGCACGATGAGCGCAAGCAGCTGCTGATCAAGGTGGTCGGAATCCTCGGCTTCCTCACTGTCGTCTCGTATTACATTAAGCGACACAAGTGGTCGTCGCTCAAGTCGCGAAAGATCGTGTTCGTGCCCAAGGACAAGAAGTAGATTGTTTCAATTTGATTTTCGATGGTGTGAAGAATTGCAGTGTTATCGCGGCTTTACCGACTAATAAAGATAAATCAATTTTAAGCAAACCAACCAACACACAAAAAACCAGCCACCAAGTCAATGTTCTCTCTCAAGGAAAGAAACCAAACAATGCCATTTGCGAGAGCCAACAGCAATGCGATCCTAATAAAACTAGCTAAAAACAATAACACCATTTGGTCTGATAGATCGGATCGGAGAAATCACAGAGGGGCTTAAAGCTAAAGAAACTAAGAGAGTCTAGCAAAATGTATCGAGGAAGGATAATATTACATTGATTGTGTATAACATCTATAATTCAAATTATGTATTTAAAGAAAATAAACAATTGACAAACGGAAATGATTACCCAGAGATAATATCGGAGCATATTTTAAGGAATTGGGGTTTGTTATCAAAGATAAAGGGACATGACTCCGTTTTATAGCGATAGTGTGAGCATGGATTTTATTATTTTATTTACTAGTTTAGAAAAAAAAAGGCTATTTTCTTAATGGATTTAATATTTTAGCATTAACAAAGGTGTCCAAAAGTATGCTTGGAAATATGAGAAGTCTAAATTGATTCAAAATTATTTCTTTAGTTGACCGATTTTATTATATTTTTGTTTTGGTTCGAAGTTAAAATTTAATAAAGTTAGTTTAGAGTCTAAATAATCGTCGAAGTTGAGTTAATCAGAGTCTCAAGCGTTATTTTTCTTGATCCCCGCTTCGTATCGAATGCCAAAAATTAAAGTTCTGCCACCAAGGAGATTTCCGTTTATATTCTAGTTAGATTCATATTCATATTAGATTCTCCTCAGTTATGTTTAACATTTTACAGCTGTACTGTAAGGAACCAAAACAATTTATTTAAAATTCACACACATTTCTGAAAATTTTATTAAATTTAGGAAGATTAAACATAAAAATGTTAACAGTTCCCTGGGATATATACCAAGGTAACCTATAAATGTTTCGATTTCCGCAAATTAAAAAAAAAAAGAAATTATCCATGGAATAATTGCTGACATTATTTCAGGCCAAGGAGAAGAACCAACAAAAATTCTAAATAACCGATCTTTGAAAAATATGAAAGTGACGTTGTTCTAAAAGGTGAATATTTTAGCGTTAAAAAACTCGTTGTTTTCTGAATGACAAACTAAAAATTTGTAAACTAATCAAAAAGAGCGTAGGGGATTGAAATAGGTAATAATTATACATAGGTAAGTATGAAATACATTAAAGAGCCTTCAGTTTAAATTTGAGGACGATTAGTCGGTTTGTTGTTTAGTTATGATGGCAGTAATTTTGAGAAGAAAAACTATTAAAGTTTCAGGTGGAGCTGATCATCTTTAGAACGATGCCATTTAAAAAATATTCAAGACACGACCCTGCCACTTTTACAGGATATTTTTGAAAGTATAAATTAAAGAATATTAATGAGATGTAATTAATTTGTCACCCTGGTATAGCCCCTTAAAATTACAATTTAATTACGGAACAATGCAAATGTAAACCGATTCCCATAAACATTAATCCGATTCAATCTGATACATTTCCCACGCGATGTTGAATAGGTTTACCCATTTCCAGCGCTGTAACTGCAGGCAGGTATTCAGGGAAATGTGTAAAAATGTGTTAATAAAAACATGGCCAAAGATCAATCGACACTTACAAGGAATTTCAAATTATAGCTCCCTATAAGTGAGGACTGATCCTCATCCAGATGCACAATCCATTTTTATTTGATTAATTGTTTTATTTAGAAGCTTAAATTAAAGTATTATTTTAATCATCGTTCATCGCTCTGTCCGCTCGATTTCCTCATCAGCTTAGTGTGTGTGTGTGTGGTGTGTTCTATATATATTTATATATATCTATAATTTCCACTTGTCAATGATTATAAATCGCGTCTTTCTCTTTCGTCCCAAGCAACTTGGGGGAGAGATGTCGACGAAAACAAAATGAATAGAACTAAAGATCGCTTCTTCAATAAAAAACTTTCGTACTGGCGCCGTCTACAAAAATTCTCATCGAGTTTTTTGTTTGTTTTTGTTTTATTTAAATTAATATATATATTTTGTTTTTATGCATATAATTAATAAATTTTAGTTTAGGCAAAAAACAATAATTACGCATCTCGCCTTCCAAAGAACTCGACTCTTAAATCTTTCTCATTTATATGCTTGCAATTACTTTCTGTTCGTTTCGATTAGTTTAGGGGTTCTGTTGCTGTTGTAAAAATTATAAACTGACATGACTTTTCGCATCTTTCTCGTAGGCATTAAATAATTGCTTCGCTCGCTGTTCTTGTTTTATTTCTTATTTAAGAAGGTTGTTTTGTTGGGACTGAAGTAGAAGTAAAGTAACCAAACACGATGACATAGTTTCATGACGGAAGTGGCGACGACCGACGACCCTTGCTTGCTTAGTGACGCTTCCTCCTATCGCATTTTTCGCTGCTGTTCCTTTTACTTATAGTATATAGCTTGCATTTGGTTGTTGTTGTTGCTACAATAACCGCACTCGATCTCCAGTTTCACGTTCAAAATCATCATATTTCGCTGCCGCCGGAACAACGAGGAGGAGCAGCCGCCACACAATTTCATCCGCGGATGGGGACGACCTTGGTCTTGGACTTGGACTGATGTGGTTTTCCTGCTATTTTTTTTTATAGAGTGTGAAGGTTGCTCCCGTCGAAGTTGTCGTCGTTCCCGCTTGTGTTGCTAAGGGATGTTGTCGACTAAAAACAGCTACCTTCTGGCGGCTGAGCCAGCTTCAGGTTCTCTTTCATGGTCATAATCCTACGGATTTCCTGCAGCATCGTTTTTATAGTGTACTCGCGACTCCATCTGGCCAACATGGGCACTGATCTATGATCAACCTGTGTGGGAATATCAAGTGAAATCATCATTAGCCATCGCCGCCGACTAAATACTGCCACATCCAATTGTTCGTACTCACCACGCCATTGTTCTGGTTAATGCAGTTAATGTTTACTTTAGTTAAAAATCTGAGCGTCGGCGGCTCATCGGGATAGTGTTCGCCACACTCGATCTTTAGCGAATACATTCGATTCTCGAATGGTGTCTGTAAGCAATAGAATACTTTATAATTGCCATTTGCTGCCAGTCTCTATGGAAAACTATTTGCAATTACGTCCGCCAGAATGTCGATGAGTCAGTCGTGTGCCATTCCCCATTGGTTTTCTATTTTTCAACTGCCACTGCACCTAGGAACCTTGTCGGAGTTCTACTACTGAAAAAGGACGTCCTCCAACCCTAACTCCTCAATGATTCATGCGACGGCGCGCGCAACCTTCCTTTGGACTATACAAAAAATGCAAATCTACTTTGCTTCGGCGATTTCTTACAAGCAATTAACAACGGAAGAGATTTAATCTATAAAATATGTATAAATTTCTACGTTGCCTAGCCAAGCTAACAATTAACTTTTCGCAAAGACCTTGGCTTTGTGATTACTGACTAACCTTAGAGGAAATCCAGAAATTCCAGTTGTTTTGATTGCCAGAAACGAAAAAACCTAACGACGTCTTGCTAACATCTAAGAATTCAAGATCCCTTTATTAAATGCCTTAATATTTGGGTTCTAAGCTGGGTTTAAGAGTTTTCAATGGTAACTTGTTGGTAAATTATATTATTCTAATTATAATACCTTAAATTTCCTTTTTCTACTAAGATAAAAGGTGTGGAATTCCCCAAATACAATAAAACTGACAAATAAAAGGTATTTTCTTGAATCATGATGAGTTGCATGAGCAACGTGCTTATCAAATGCAAATATTACCAACTTTCCATCTCTCTAGCTGAATAATTAATGTGCAACGCGCGCCGTTAAAATTATACCTGATAATCATGATTCTTTACGCAACGCGAGGCGATAAAATGTCAATAATCCTACCGAAATAACTGATAACTAGGGCTTATCTCGTGACGTAGCTACAATAATGTAAGGGGAAGTGTAGGATCCACACAGTTCCTCCGATCGCAGTGGAAACTTACTCTAGGCGGACCAATGATCATGCCGATCCAGTAGGTGAGCGTCATGTCGTCGTCGTTCTCCAATCCCCACGATATGGTGCCATCGCCCACGCCCTTCTGGCCCTGATCCAGCTCCTCCAGTAGTCGGAAATTTCGTGGCACCACTGCAATGGGAAAGGAAATGAAGAGGTAAGAACTCGATTTAAACACGATGACATAATAGATTTCCACTGAAAAACTTAAATGTTCAAGACACTGCTTAAGTCTGCCCCGAAATGCACAGATAACCAAATCTATTGGGCTTTAAATTTAATATTTCTGGATACCGATAAAGGAACAAATTATTATATGAAGATTAAAAAACGATAAAATTAATTTTCAAGAAATCTATAATATTTTTAAATGTAAGATATACAAGAACGCTGAAAATTTATAAAAATACCAAATTGCCGAGAGTTTCAGCGTCTCGTTTCTCTCTGTGTGGGGTCATATGGGTACGCGTTGTTGTTGTTTGCTCTTTGCGTCTTGTGTTGTTTTTGTTTTGCGCCGTGTGACTTTGCACGCATTTTCGTGCGCTCGCAAAGAACAAAAAAAAAAGAACTGAGAAGAAACCATAACGTGAGGCGCGGGTGCAGGGTGTGTCGGCGGGGAGGGAGGCGCATAATTTCTGCATTTGTAAAAACAATCCGAGAAAATGAAATTTGCAGCTAATTTAATTAGAAAAAGAAGCAGCTTGCAAAACGCACGCAAAACGCAAGTGTGCAAAAAAAAAAACGTCCAAAAGCTAAATGGGAAGAGGAAGAGTGCCAGAGAGGACAAGCGATGGTGACGGCTGATAGAAGGGGAGGGGGGGAGTGACTGAGAGGGTGATATTTCGGAAAATGTCCAGTCACGAAGCGAAATTACTGCAATTGCACCAGAGTTTTCCCAATGGAACAGATCGAAAAGGTAACAAGCGAGCGGCGTGGCCCGCTTGCAAAACTATCCATCGCTCCATTCGCTTTTATCGGCTTTCGTCGTCGCCCTTGCTTTCGTTCCGTCTTCTTTTCCCAATTTTCACACACACACACATTTCGGTTCGCTTTTCAAGCTCGTTGCGGCGTTAAACGCGCCGCCGGGCGGTGGGAAATGCGGCCAATGGATGGTTCCGAGTCCGGGCATGCACGGATCGCGTTAATACGCTGCCAAATCCTTAATTTATCAAATTTATTTCTTACCAACGCCGGTACTTGATGTATTCGCCATTGTGGTTTCTGCTAGAGCTGGAAGAAAAATCGATGTAACATCGATAGTATACCTTTTTAAAAACATCGATGGTATCGATAGGAAACGATGTTATTGCAGCCTCTAGTTTGGCACACGCACCAGACGCATTTCCCTTACGTCGCAAGTTTACGTTTTAGGTGTGACCACTTTTTCCTTTTTATATCGAATTATTTAAACAAAAGTCTTTTTAATAATTTAATTTAAAATATGGTTTACATATTTTGGTCCCGATTAAATACCAGACCGCTGGAATGAAGTTATTTTTAAATATTTTAATATGTAAATTATAAAAATTCAAATAAACCAAATAACATTTTGAATATCTGTAAATATTTGTGCCTTTTCTTATAGTAAATCAACTTCTAACAATACATTTGGAATTTATAATTTCAATCAGACGATTAAGAAAATTTATATTTTGACTTTGATTAATTTACCAAATTAATTTAATTAAAATAAAGGTTTTTTATTTAGACACTGCAGTCACAGCGCACGGATCTCGATGGTACTGTCCCGCCTTGATTATTTCGCGGAGGTTTACCAATGGCTTCCCCTGAAATTGTGGAGTGCGAAACACCTATAAAACGAAAACTTTTCTCGTAATAAAGGCGACTCAAAATATCTCTAGGGGTCTTGAGACAATTGTTTCTTCTCGAAGCTATCCGTGGCTGTATCAAGGCGTTTTCAGGTCTTTTTCGGGTAAAACTATATCGCCGGATGCTTCTGAGGCTTTATCATTGGAAAATTCCTTGGGGAGCGGGGAACTTTTAAAACCAGCAAATAATATGACTACTTGAAGTGTCCCGAGCTATTTTAGTGTGACCAGTGCCCACGTATGGGGAAATCCGGTTCTGTTATCTTTTCTGTAATTTAACATCGATCAAGTGCAACGCGTCAGCTTTTTAAACATTCTTAATATTTCATTATTATTAGTAAGTTGTAATTGGCGGACCCGCCGCGACTAATGCGGAAGAGAAATGGAGACTCTATACCACCAGACCAACCATGCGGTGAAGGAAATAGAGCGGGATTTTCAGCGCCTGAGCCAACTGAGCGCCCAGGAATCCCTTGACGTGGAAAACGGAATTCAACTGAAGATTACACAGGCCAATTCGTACGTGTTGCAAGCGCAATTATCCTTAAATAATATATGAACTCTGGTTCACACTTTGACTACACAGAAACTGCGACCGGCTGGATGTGCTGCTGTTCAAAGTGCCGCCGTCGCAGAGGCAAAGCTCCAAGCTGCGGGTGGATCAACTGAAGTATGACCTGAGACACCTGCAAACAGCCCTGCAGACCGCCCGGGAGCGCAGGCAGCGGCGGATGCAGGAGCTCTCCGAGAGGGAACAGCTCTTAAACCACAGATTCACGGCTAACAGCTCCCAGCCGGAGGAGACGTGCCTCAACTTAGACTACGAACTGCAGCACCATTCCCAGCTGGGCAACGCCCACCGCGGAGTCGACGACATGATAGCATCGGGCAGCGGCATCCTAGAGAGCTTAATCTCCCAAAGAATGACCCTGGGCGGAGCGCACAAGCGCATCCAGGCGATTGGCAGCACACTGGGCCTATCCAATCACACGATGAAGCTCATTGAACGCCGGCTAGTCGAAGACCGTCGGATATTCATTGGCGGAATGGTTGTCACTCTGCTCGTCATCGCCCTCATCATATACTTCCTAGTGCTCTAAGCTATAAGTCGACATTTTAAATTAAATGTTAAAGCTCCTTTTATGAGGTTGAGAGTCTCTCAATGGCAGGCACCCTGCAAGTCGTGGGTCAGCAAAACCGACTCCCTGTAGTCATAATTTTCATCCCCTGATCAAGAATGCTTTATATAGTTGAGTTTAAATTAAAGAGTACTCTATTTTGTTAAAGGTTAAATGCACAATTGGTGATTTAGTCATCGCTTTCCAGGGAGATGTTGCTGCCAAAACGCTGGTACAAATGGGCCTTCAGCTCGTCCATTTCCGCCTTGATGACCTTGGCCTTGGCCTCAACGCTGGCGATTTCTTTCACCACCTGATCCTTGGTCTCCTTCAGCAGGTCCTGCGTGGCTACCAGTCTGTGGGAGAGAAAGACTTCGCCCACAAGGAATGGAATATCCTCGTCCTCGTCGAACAGCTCGATCTCCTCCAGGGCCTCCTCCACGCTCTTGAGCTCGTTGCGCTTCATATCCAGCTCGGCCTTGAATTCATCCATGCGGGCATTGTGCTTGGCGAAGCGGTTGATTCTCTGCTGGTCCTCGAACGAGATGTGCACATCGTCGTGCTGCGGGGAAGGAAATTGATTAATATTGGAATTGCTACACGTTGTAAGGACCAATGCTGGTAGTGGGGGAAGTGCCTTTATTCTTAAAAGACTCTTTTAATGCCTTTAGTCGGGGTTTGGCCACCGGGGAACACAGGCAGGCAGGCAGGCACAAAGTGAGGTTACTTTAACCGCATCAGCTGTCTTTCGGTGATTCACCGAATACGTACGTTTTGGAACACTTTGTTCGTGCCGCTTGCCACCTTTGCCGCCATTTTCAGTGATTTTTTGATGAGTTTTATAAATAGTTTAAGCTGTTTTACAAACAGTTGCTATTTTGTTGCTATTTTCTAAAAATTAGAACTGAGACAGTGTGGCTGCAGTATTTTTTGTTTAAAATGCTAAGCTTTGACAGAAAATAAGGGTTACTCCATCGCTTGGTCACACTTGTTTTCAAATAGAACGTAATCTTTTGACGTAAAGTGGTAAAAAATGTGTGAAACTTTGTTCGGCTTCAAGTTGCGAATATTTTGTTGTGGAAAATAGCCTTCAACCAATTGCGCCTACAGCATTGGCCGATATTCACACTCAGAAAATGGTGGGAGAATTAAAAATAAGTCACAGCTACTATCCCCGTAAGGTCTAGCAAAGCGTTTACATGAGCGATTACACCACATGGGGTCGCCACTGCATGGGTAAAATAGATGTCAAAACCTTGTTTAAATGTAATAACAATTATTCTTGTTTTTATTTAATCTAACTTAACATCTTGTTATATGATGATGAGTTTGACTACAAGCCATACAAGGGCTTTATCTACAAAATATATATTTTAAATACGCTGCAGATATTCTTCTTATTAATGTGAATTAGATTATTTAGTTACAAGAAGTCTGATAATGCTTATTTCTATAAGCAATTTCTCAAATATTGCTAAGTTCCAGAAAATATAATAGTTTACAGGATTATAAATTCTTTTCTTATAAAAAATATAGGGCAAGGTATTTAAAAAACTATATATATTTAATTATATCTTTCTACAATGACTACCTTAATATTTATATACTTTTTGTGATTAAATCTAATTTGGTTCAATTGTTTAATAGATGAATTAAAGAGAACACTGCAAAAATTAAATTCGTGATGTAATTACCCACAGATAATTATATAGCATACATTCCCTATTGATTCGAAGCGAATTAAGGCCACCGCACAGCTAATTAGTCAAAGTTATGCTTGCTTCCTTTTTTGGCCATGCGATTTAATCACTAATTGTTTGCACATGTCACAAATTAGGCTAAAACTAATAAATAATTCCGGTTAATCGCCATAATTAAACAGGATTTCTTCACTCAATGCAATTAAATTTCCGTTGGCAGCTTAGGAATTTCCTTTGCCCCGCAGCTCGCTCCACTCCCATGTCCATTGAATTCCCCGATTTCATCCGCATTAAGCGCACAATTTCGGATGGAGAATGCATTTGCCACTTTCATTTCCCCCCTTTTGGAATATTATCAAAATATGCAAATGCAATTAGACGCAACTTAACATTATCCATTAAGGGAGAGAGCGAGAGCGGGAGAGTGTTAATATCCTGAAGATGAGTTGGCTTTTCCTTTCGCTTTTCCGCCGAAAATCCCTTCGGGCATTGTCATTTTACAAATTGGAATCATTTCGGTTTTAGGCAAATATCTTTGCCAAACGAAAGGGGAATGAGTTGGGGATATGCATAAATATATACATGCATATATAGTGCGAATCACTTTTGATCCTGGGCAGCAAAATTTGTGCAAATTGAAGCCTGATTTATTGAATTTGGATCAATTTGCAGCAGAGCGATGGAAAAATGTTGTTCACAGCAACAAGTTGTTGGTTGATTTCAATCTTTGTATCTTTTTTATATGCGAACATTTCAATGGTTTATCAGTTTAGCTTCTCAATCGGATTATATGCTCACTCTTGCCTAGATATTCTGCTTTTTAAACCAACATTTTTATTGATTTCGTGTTGCATGCAATTTGTTTTTAAGCTTGTTAGTGTATTTGAACGGGAGCAACAATTATATGGTTCATAATTAAAGCCGGTTTAGGAGAGTGATGTGATAGCATAAAATATTCGGGGAGAATCTTTTTGGAAGTAGATTAAAGCGTTTAAATTGGGATTACGCAATGAAAAGTTAATTAAAGTATTTCTAATATAAATCTCTGTTTTACCTTCGTTAGCCACTGGTGGCCCCACCATGTTTCCATACGGTAGCAGAAGCTCCCTAAGCTGCATCGACTTTGCTCTGACGAAGGGAGTACTGGGTATCCATGCTATTGAGCTTATCTCTGACCTTCTACCGCTAATAATAACGCTGGATGCATATGCATCAGACTACCCTTAAGTGGAGCGCCACACTGAAGGCTCTGCCGACTAATGCGATCCTCTTTATAACATTTATCTTCAATGCAATACTTCCCCGCTCTGTGGAAGCTAGGAATTATATCGATTATCCACATTCCTGGCAAGCCCGACAATGACCCTGCGTCCTATCGACCGATCAGTCTCTTGCCTTCGCTATCGAAGGCTTTTGAGAGACTGATTGCCACCCGGATTGTTAGGGTCATGGAATCTCAGGGGACTATTCCTGAGTACCGATTCGAATTCAGAGCTGGTCACTGCAGAGAAGCATTCGACCGGGTCTGGAATAGTGGGCTCCTGGCATAGATCAAGGAAACGCTGCCTGATCCATACTTCAACCTACTGCGATCCTACCTCGAGCAGAGGAAGTATATGGTACGGTTCCACTCCGAGCTGCTGCTGGCATGACGCAAGGAAGTGTGCTAGGTCCCTAATCCTCCCAGATTAAAAGAATCTAGATTGAGCAGAACAGGGTCGCGAGTCAAATCACCGGCTGTGAGTTGTTCGTCCGGATCTTGAACTGACCACGGTCTTTGACGAAATCAATACGCACTCCAGTCGGTACCATGAGCGACTGGAGCGGCATCGCAACCAAATGGTCAATGAGCTAATCAGGACGCGCCCACCAACAGGATCCTTAGGCATTACCGACGGGACCTGATCCTTAGAGCACTAAGCAGATGAAGATAGCTTAAATTTTGTCTCTTATGATTGTTATTGATTTTGTTATTGTGTTGCTATTTACTAACAACGGCGGTCCCTTTTATCAAATCCTAATTAATCCAATAACAAAAATTCGTATCCTTAATTCAGACCTTAAACAATATTCGACAATCAATTGGAAATCTTTAACTGATATATGCAGGCTTACATATCTCTCTTGTTCTACCCCCCATGAAGAGCTGTGACCCACTTTCGGATCATCAAGTAATGCCCACATCGAGTGTCACACATATGGGCCGAGCTCGTGGCCAAAAGGATACGCCAGCTCTCATCTCAGCCATTCTTCTCCAGTGCGTGAATGCGGCGCCACACGAGGGAAATCAAAAGACATGGCGTCAATCAGTTTTCCACTAAACCAGGCAGATGTTGGTTGCCTCCTGCGGGCTCAGTTATCTTCTCTCCCTTTTCTGCCATCTGTTCTGGATTTCCCCTCTTTACCGATCCGCTTCAAGTGGAAAACTTGGCAGCAATTGGCGACCCGCACACTCTCCCCTCGAATAAAGGCAGTTAAACTTTGCTTAGCCCGACTATTGATATATTTCGGGTGCTCCTTCAGGTGGTATTTACATTTGCCCAACTATTTCATTGTTTGTCCATTTTGCTGGATGGATGTGCTTTGATTTCGATTTCATTGCACTCAGGTGCACACACGGACAAGGACAGTTCGGTTTGGTTCGGTAACTGCTGTTTGATCAAGGCTACTATTTGTAGCATCCTCTGTATTTTTGGTACATTTAGAAAAAAATTATAGTACTTGGAGAAAGCAGTAAAATATATTTAGGGACCTGCAAAGCCTTTAAAACCCCTAAGAATGTGTCTAAAAATATGCAATGATAATTTAGTGTACTCTTTTAGCAGAGTTTTTGAAACCTTTTTAAGTTGAATAAATATTTCTAAGGAACATGAACTCTATATACCAAATCCTAGTTCGCTCCTTTTTAAGATTTCCTAACTTACTAACTTAGCATCTAAATATATTTCACACTGATTCCTTTCACTGTTCTGGAGCATATATTTTAATTGTTTATATATAATCCTCGCTCCAGTGACTTATATATATTTTTATGTACATTTTGCGAGTGTATACACTCTGCTTCGGTACGTCAGAATTTTATTTTAAAGTCGAAAACTACTAGTTCCTGTTTATTTGCAGCAACTTTCTGTGGCAGCGACTAACTTTGGACTCCCCTAACTCTCCGGAGAGTCGTAGTCTCCGGCGGCACTTTTAAATGTTTAATGTGCGACTTGGCTTTAATATTTATGCTTTAAGTTGGCCTCCAATCCGTATATATGTGTATTAAGCCAAGGCCCCCGCAAATTGAGTTAACATCTCGGGGTTCTCATTTCGCATTCCGTTTTCGTTTCGCTTTATTTTTCGGATTCGATTGCAATTTGTGTTATTAAAAGCAGCGAGACATGGCCACGGTGCGACTGGGGCCTCAGCTATGGCTTTAATGCGTTAATTTATCACTCCGGCAGCCCCAGACCCGTTCTATATGGATACAAGTATATAGGGATAGCTCGACATGAGAGTCACGTACCCGTCGAGAGTCTCTTCTGTCCCTGATGAGAGGCTCCGAAAGGATTTATGGCCACACTTAAGTTTAGCCTCCTGATGGGGCAGAATCTGAGTTTTGTTCTTGGCTCCCCGGACAGGTGCCATATAACATATATGAGCCGAAAATGAATAATAATGGCAGCTACTCACATATATGATTAACCCGATGACTGATAGGCTAAGTGGCATCAGCGACATTTGTTGCCTACTTGCCTAATGTGCTTTTAATGAGCGTGTGATGGTGAAGTTTTTCGGAATATAACTTCTGATTCGGTCAGGGGGAACGTCATTAAACAGGGCCTAAAATATAACCGGTAATAAGATAGGAGTTAGGCCTACATATATAAAGATAAAGGATAAAGAAAATTAAGTAATAGTTTTGGGGTAGTTATTGTTACTATATATCTGCCTTGTTTCATTTTAACTTATGTCGAAATTAAAGAGAAGAATAAATGTTTGTTTTTTAAAATATATATTTTAAATCTATAAGAAGTTTATTAAGAAATTTGTGTTTCAAGATATTACAAGTTATTAGGGAAATGTATTTAATAAAATATTTTAATAGTTCTTCTTTACATCCGTCATTTTAGCATCAATCAGTTCTGAATTAGAAACATTTCCTTTGTTAGTTTACTGACTGCAATCGACTCAAATTTCGGTTAATTATAAAGTGCTCTGCTCTTAATGCCCCGACATTAGGTGCACAAGCCAGCGAATGAATGTTCCTCACAAGCCACCACACAAAAGGAGCCCGTTGAAAACTGAAAAGGGGCAACCTGCTGACGTCTCATAAATAAATCATAGAGGTTCTCACTCTCACTCGAACTGGATGGGGATGGGGAGCCAGTCGCAGGTTGTTCATTTCATAAATAATGAGGTAGACCTAGGCGAACTCTTCGCCATGCCTTTGAAATGCAAATAAATGGAATTTTCAGACACCACATGGCGTATGCGCAATCCTTCTGCTCCTTACCGCACGGCCTTACACTTGATGGTTTGTCTTCCTTTATTCGGTTTTTATTTTTGTTTCGAACATTCCTTTTGCAATTGAATTGAATTGTTACAAACTGTCCAGAAATATGTGTATGTTGAGATATGTTGGGGGAAAATGTACAAGAATGTATATACATATTTCTTGCCCCAGGCCAAATTTGAATTGTCAAAATTGTAACGAGCTTTTCGGTGTCTTTCGCTCTCTTTTTGGCCATTTTGAACCCGTTTCGCTGACATAAACTGCATTGAAATGTCATAAAAATTGAAACACGTTCCCCGTCGTGTTGCGCCGTGCTTCCTGAATCCCACTCCCATTCCCCTTTCCTGGTTTTCGGGGCCCGACTTTGAATGGCATTTCGTGAATGGTGACTCTGCAGGGCCTGCAGTGTTGCTGGTTTTTGGCCTGCTGCTTTGCATACAAATAACGGTAATCTTTGGCCGACCATGCCCACTTCCCTGCCCATGTCCGTGCCCAGCGTCCTGTGCCGAGTATGTATCCTTCCCACTCTCAGTACCTTCCACATCCCTCCTCAGTTGGTGTGTCTGCCGCTGACGATGTCCCGACTTGGTCCATTTCGCTGATGCTGCAATTTTGCACTTTACACGTGGCATCCTCCTGGCTCCCACCATAGGAGGAGGAGGAGGATGAGGAGGATACTGGAGTTGCACTCACGTGTGTAGGCGGCAAGGGATATTATGAAAATTTATTGTTTTACGTGCGAGTAATTTTGGGCAATTTTGAAAGACTGCGCCAAAGGTCGTGGCGTCTAAATCAATGCAACGGAAAAAATCTGCACAAATATAACGAGCAAGAAGGAATAATACAATTAAAATTAATAATACTGAAAAAGCAATGAAATATAGGAAAACCCGTAAGTGGTTGCGAGTATTAAAAAACCAAATTGGTAAGCTTGTAATTTTTTTGTATCGAGTTCTTAACAAAGTCATCTTTCTCGAAACTCCTCTATCACAATTCTTAAGATAAAGGAATCGACAATCGATTAATCTAATGATCTAAAGAAAATTCTAATCACAGAGGGTGTGTTTTTTAAAAAGCTTTTTATTTTATTTTACTTTAACTTACTTGACTTCCCTTTTACTTCATTAAATTATAATTTATTGTTTATTGAGTGACTTGTTTATTCATAATTTAAAATTTTACTGAAACATTTATAGAAATTTGGTTGGGTAAACTATGATAAGATAAGTAACGCCTACACATATTCCATATCCATATATATCTCTTATATTCCAAGCAATCTTATTTCCAGCGACGAATTTCCCTTTTTAATCAAAGTGAGCCTGGAGCCCGGGAGCACTAAAGTCATCCCTATATATTTGAGTGCAAATTATCCTCTCGCGGTATGCATCTTATTATTACATCTACATATTACATTGTGTTTGGTCTGAGCGAATCTCTCTATTTCCCGAGCACTGTAAACATTACCTGTTAATATATTTTTGACTTCATTATTCTTTCGTTTCGTAATTCTTAATATTTTAGTTCTGATCATAATTAGTATAGAACAATTTTGATAATTCTATATTTCTTTAAAACATCGTAATGTTTGGAAATTGAGGAACATTTCAGCAGAAAACCAGACTCAACATGCATTTAATCTGCAATTGAAACTACATTCGCTTTTGGTTTATTGTTGACTCAACAACATGGACCATTTGCCCGGTATGTGTAATTGAATATACGAGGATAGTGTTCTCTACCCATTTCCATCGGCCTTATTGTCGTATTTATTAGTTAAACCCACAGGCAAGAGGAGAGCGCTTTTGTTCAACAAATGACAATGCAAATAACAAAAGGGAAGACGAGTGGCGGCTGCCGTAGAGATTCCGACTTGTTTATTATGCAGCAATTACCATGGGGGCGTATACGTGTTAAGCGTAGGCAAAGGATAAATATTGTCGCTCGAACAATATTTGCATTGCTGCTGCCTGGTTTTCCCCTCTCTCATCTTACAAAAACTACGGCCATAAGCAGAGAATAATCGTGGAATTATCATTACGCATTTGCAGCTTTTGTTTTACATTTCGAATTTCGTATTCCCATTGGTGGTCAAGTCGTCAGCTTAAGTTTGTACACTCTGACTGAGTGCCTGGCTTGTGTTTGTATCTTGTATCTAAAGCTGAATGCCCACGAGTCGCATTTCGAGTTGGCAAAAGTTTTTGGCCAGACTTTCGTTTCATTTGAATATTGTATATCTTAATGCTGGCATAAACCTTTTTATTGCGCATTTATGAAATGACATTTTCGTGCCTCACTCTCTTCAATGTTCTTTTCAAAGTTTTTATTTGTAACAAAAGCGAGAAGTTGAGTTCCGAGTTATTTAAAACACTTGTCACATGTATTTGTTTGTTACTTAAGAAAATGCGTTAACTATTGAGTGTTTACAAAACCGAAACTATTTTTAAAGTACTCTTCTTGGTAAGAGTAGTTATTGCTTCCTTAGAAGGTCCTTAGGTATTTGTAATAAAAAATTATTCATCCGTTTAGTTCATGATTTTATTTGTGATACATCATTAATGATATAAATCTCATAAATCTATCTTTTATTATTTTTAATAATAATTTACAAAGCTTTATTTAAACCAAGGACACTTTACATTCGTTTCCCACTCTAGAATATCTGTTTCTGCTGGGAATTTAAAGATTTGGAGGCATTGAACAAGCCAGGAAATCCCCGATAATTGCACTCGGTGCATTTTGTTCAGCAATTTCCTTCGTTTTTTGTGTGTGATCCGATTGAAATTCAAGTGGATTACAATAATTCGCTTGTCGCCGTGGGAAGGAGGGAATAAGGAGCGGAGATCCTGAGCGGAAGTTGACTGGCAACTGGAGTGGCCCACTGAATTAGTGCGCTTTGTGTCATTAAGTCTCGTTTCAAGTTGGGCGGGGATGAGCAGGATTTGAAAGCGGGCAACGGGAAAGGGGAAAACGAGGAGTTTGTAAACGGGAGCCGGCAATCAAGTGAACGCACTCATCAGCCAAAGGACGCAAACTAACCACTTCAGCCTGGCAGCCCCCAAAGCGCTTTTCAATTTCGAACATTTTTGGATTCGCTATTTCTATTTCTTCCTTCTTTTTTTTTTTGCGCCGTCCGGTGCTCCCTCTTAACCCCTTTCTGCCGTTTGTGCGGCTTATCAAAAGTGCTCGGTCGTCACAGTGACAGCTTCCCTTTGCATGTTATTTTATGCGCAAAGGCCGGCAAAACACACAGCTTTCTCTCTTTTACTTTTTTAAGCCCGAAAACGATTTGCCAACGGCTTTTCAAAAAATATAAACTCCAGAATAAAAATGAGAGGAAAAAAAAGCAGCTGAATTTGTAAGCCAGAAATAACTTTGATGAGGGTGAAGCCGTTGTGGTTTGCCAGCAGTTCTTTTTTTGCATTACAAACATTTTGAGTTCACTTAGCCTTGACCTCCATTTTGAGTTGCATTAACTGGTGTTCCCAGCATCAAAGAAAGCTTAAAGGTTTTACATATTTATGGAATATTTTAAATAACAATTTATGCTTGAAACGATTCATGGGAAAAAGAAAGTTGAACTGTTGCATTCGCTATTTATTTTAAACATAAACCTTCAACGAACCAACGTTCTACTTTCGTTAAACAACGAAAACATTTACAACAGTATTTCCATGAAGAAATATTATACGCCTTTCACATCTATTTACTTTCAATGAAAACATAAAAATATCAGAATATCTTTCCCATATGCAATTTATAAGCAAGGATGTTGTCTTAATCAAATCGATTTTCGTTTGCTTTCACATTTTTCAACTTGCCAGGATGCATTTTAGTTAACATAACCTCCCACAACTGCGAGTACAATTTATTTAAATTTTTCCTCCCCTTAATAGGAGCCGGAAAAACGAGGAAGCCGACTTGCCTTTTAGAAGATTGATGACTTCCAGCGACGACAGCCACAGGTGTGAGGGGTGTATTCGGGATTGTCTGTGCATATTTATGATGAATTACCTGAGTCAGCTGGGCTATCCTCTCCATTAGATTACTTTCCATCATGTCACGCTCACTTTCCCAGCTGTCAATAAGCAAATGGCAGCGATAAATCCTCCCCGACCAATATACATACGTACATATATCTCTGGGAAAAATATTCTCTGACAAGTCGGTGGAAGAGATCTTGTCGCCGCTCCGCAAATTGTTGACATTTTAATTGAAATTTATTGGGCTTAAGGCTGGGCATTGTCGGGCCATCTCAATGAAACGACCATTCAACACCTGAGGCCCCGACAACGCACAATAAAGCCAGCGGATGATATTGTAAATAAATTAAATATACGAATCCGGCTATAAAGTTCTCCGTTTTCCATTTCCATTCATCCAAGTCAGTAGACGAGAAGCCAGGGCAACTCAAGAAATGCAACAGCAGCAGCTCGGAATCGAACGAGGGAAGCTCTAAACTTGTCCGATTATAAATCAAAACTTTCGATTTTCTTTTAGTTCTTTTCTTTCCGGTTTGTGCCGCTGCTGCTGCTGCTGCCTGGCAACTTCCGGTGCCAGCGGCTAGACAGAATAAAACCTAGAACTGAAGGAAAAGAAATTTCCCAGAGACGGAGAAACTTTCACAGATGAAAGGACTCGACTTGAAAGCGAATAAACGACAATTGATCGATTTTGAACTTTTGATAAAATGTAAATAATGCGTATTAATGATGTTCGCCGCTGTCTATATTCCCTTATCTGTGTCTGACTTCTGTCTAAAAGTTGGCAATCGACCGAAGCTCTTACATAATATGCGAATGCTCTTCCGCTAAGAGCTCGCCATTCTGTGCAATATTTACTATCACTTAAACTATATGTACTTTCAACTAATGCATTTGTACATTAGTTAACAATCCCATAACTAACTTTTTCACCTTCCATTTCCACCTGCAGAGCTGATAAAAAATAGTTTATGAAAAAATAAAAGATAGTTTGGCAACTGGCCAAACCGCCAGCGCAGCGGAAAAAAATAATCATAAATTACAGTTGTCAACTATTATGAACAAATCGAAAAAGCAAAAAATAAAAAATGATAAAAAGGGCAGACAAATACAAAATGCCATTAAAGTTTACAACTTGTTTGGGGAATTAGTTGCAACAGAAGTGAATCAGACACAGAAAAACAATTGTAGAAACATTAAATTAAACATGGACCATGAATGGACCTCAAATATGAGCATACATGTCCTGTTATAATTTATCTTCCATGGACCCAGTATTAATTAAGCGAACTCCAACCAAAGCAATTAAGAGGGTCCTAGTTCAAGTTACAAGTTGGTTTTTTATACTATATATATTTATATAATTTAACTTTAAATCTAGTATCCTTTTAAAGGAACATCTTAGGTATGTTTTCTATTTTTAATTGCAGCTGTTACAAAGGAGTGAAATCTATTCAAGAAACCTTATACGTTGCCTCTTACCAAAATCTCTTTTCAGCATTTCTAGCTCATGAGAGCCAGACACAAAAATCTGCGCTGTTACACTCGAAATTGGCCACGTGTCTGGGCTTTTCCCTTACCAAAACTCCTCCCTCCATTCCCATTTACTCCTCAAATGTATGTCACACACATTCCGCCGTTTATGTGCTCGGAATGATAATGTGAATCCAGAAATACTCCGAATTCTGTCCAAATTTGTTTAGTTCATTTGGTTAACGAAGAAAGTTAATTAGCAGAGGTAAATATTGAATATGAAATGCAAGTAGGGATAACATGAAATTAGTTAAGAATATTTAAGTAAATAAAATGATTTCGCCAGAAAAATATGAAAGACTTTAAAAGTTCTAAAGGCCAAGTTAGAATTATCGAAATATTAAGAGAGGAAAGCAGGTAAGTAGAATGAAAATGTATTTACATATTATTATTATTAACACTTTCATTTAAAAAGAAATCCTTTCCTTATTCGCCTCGTCCTAATTTCCCTTTTAATATATGCATTTAATATTCACCTGCGTAGGTAGAAAAGTTACCTACAATTTGCCGTAAAAATTGCGACACAAAGCGGAGATAAAAAGGCGGAATAAGCTTGATAATCAGGCACTCCATTATCCCCCTAAGTTTGCCCTAATTGGTTGGCTTAAAGTCAAGTCGCGGCCAGACCTTCGACTCCTCCATGGCACCCACACTTCCGACCCAATCCAGTGCAGCTGTCACTTTTGAAAAGTTGCCTGGCACGAAGGGAGGAGGATGAGAGGTATCTCTGTGGGGGCTGTTGCAATATTTTGGCGCATAATTTCTTCCCTGCGCTGTATATAAAATTTAATTAAGACGCATAAAGTTTTTCACACTTTGACACAAGCCCCAAAGCATATGCTCCTCATCTCCCCTGCTCCGGTTTTCCGTTGGCCAATCTCGACCCGATCTCGCCCGGCTCTGCCTTTGGGGAAACTACTTTAGTTTGGCTTTGCGCGGAAACTTTTCGGTTCTGGCCAAGCCCCGAGTTGAGAGAGAGACCATAAATTTGGTTGGATCACGGGAAGAAATGTACTCCTAATTTGTTTGCACTGGTTACATCACAATTTCTTAAGTAGTTTGTCTTCAAATAGTTCCTAAAATTGTAATAAACATTTTGCAAATTTATTAAACACAGATTATTCACATTATAGGAAAGATAAATGCGATCTAACAATGATAATACATTAAAGCTTGCTCTAATTACTTATCAGACATAATTTAGAGATTCTATAAATTAATGTTAATTAAAATAAATTACAAACTTTGGTCTTAATTTTCTTCAGTGCAGCAGCACGCTGGCGGTAAAGCGGGCCAAATTACGCGCCCTGCTGAGCGCTTTTGTTAATTATGGCACGGCTCCTGCAGGTCTCGCACTCGGCACTCGGCACTCTCTCTCTGGCACTTTCTTTTCGCTGTTTATTTTTCTTGGCAACCGCCAAAGTTTTGTTGCACAATTTGCTGCTCAAACAAAGCCAAAACAATTTAATTGTCACCGTCGACGAAGTGAGGCGGCAACCAAATTGCATCTTATGGCTGCGTGGATAAATATACACCAAAGTGAACGGATTAAGCCCGAAACCAAGGAGAACTGAACCGAAGAAAACCCATATGTCTGGTAAACTTTTTCAATCAGCCATGTTACCCGAAAAGTCTGTTTTTCACACACACACCGCCCGCCCATCGAGCACTTACCACCCTTTTTTTTGTCTCACTTTGGGTCACTCCTAATGAGCAGGGACATTAAATGAAAATGTTGACAACTTTTGGGATGGTGGCGCTTTACAGATTTTCACGACTTGTAATTGATTTCCCAGCGACTTGATGCTTGTTGCGGCTTTTCGGCCTAAGACTGTGGAAGGCACGACGACGACGAGTCCTTTTGAAAGAAATTCGACAAACAAACAGGGAAAGAAATGCCTAAGAGCGGCACTTTGGCAGGGAGCCAAAATAACACAGGACCAGGACACGAGGACGAGAACTTTTATGAAGAAGCCTCCCGGTAAAAGGCAAGGATACTGCATAGAACAAACTAAAAAGAATATGAGAGCGATAAAAGGAAGGAAAACTGTGTTACAACTACTGAAAAACTTGTTATCTTAATGGATATTTTGTAGTTCGTTTGTGGCTAAAATTGACTCCCTCTCTCCCTCACACTCTCTTCGCCATTTCCCGCTGCGAGGCATTTTCCATTCAAGAGAGAGATGGAAGCGAAGAAACAATTTCACCATCTTGTGGCATTATTTGGCAGACTGTGGATTGCCTGAAACTTGAGATTAAGCTCCTCCCTGGAGACCGCAATAAATTCTAATTCCTTTAATTACGGGATTAAATCAATCCCCTTGTCTCGGAGGCATTACAAACAGAAAAGTTTGAGCAATTGCACAATTTAATTATGCAATCGGACTCCCCTCTTTCGCTCTGATTTGCTGCGCAACGAAGTTAATTTAATTAAACTTTTACCTTTTGACACATTCATGGTCGTCTGGGGCGAAAATCGAATTTTCCCTTTGTGGCGAGCTAATGAAACGGAAAGCGCGCATTCAAAATGAACTGAAAACTTCCTCCACGACAATTAATTCCGCTTGATCTCAAGTGTCAAAGTATAAGCTCTGCTTTTGCATTTTATTGATTCGCATTCAAGTCACTCCATCACACTCAATTGAGCCTGATTACGATGCGATACTGCCATTTGGAATAAAGGATCTCAACTCCCAGAATCAGGAGTGTGACCCCATAGCTGAATAGTAGTATCAACAGGGCAGAGCTCACGGTGTCCATGTCCACCTGGAATTAATTAGGAGAGCTTCACAGTATGAAAAGTTAAGTGCGAAACTTCCGGAAACTCACATGCAGGTCCGAGGTCTCGATTTTCTTCACACAAGGGGGCTTCCTCGAGTGCCAGACATTAAAGTGGTACGTAAGGATTCCCGTCTCAGTTACTCGACGCAATCTAAAGTGGATTTATGGGAAAATTATAAAATGAAACATATTGTAAATTAAAGCATGTACAGCGATGAGAGTCATTAAAGGCAATTAATATTTAAAAAAGAAGCCTCTTGTTATTAAATTATGGAATCATTATTTGTCGAAGTAATTAAATTGAATTCAATAATAAAAAAAATCATTACACGTCCACTATGCCCTATTGCAATTGCTACTTAAATGCAGCATCATATGAATTAAATTAAATGTAATTAGTTGTGCTAGGTTTGCAATGAGAAAAAAATTTAAAAGAGTTAAACTTCCCTAACTTAATTATGGAATAAATAAGGTAGTTCCTGTCCCAGGACTTACCCATAGGAGATAACCTTCCTCATCGGCGAATTCTTTTGCATAATGCTCACAGTTTTCTGCGGCGGAAACATACTGACCTCGGTGAGATCACAAATATCCTGTTCACTAAAGGTCTCCGCAATGATCTTATATGCGGCAGCCACATCCACATGAAAGGCGAAGCCTAAGCAGGACAATTTCTTAGAATCATTAAAAAGAATTTAAACCGAACTTACGTTCGTGTTTGACTCTGCGTAAGCCCGTTTCCGGATCTAACCAATTGCTGGCTGCATTGTCCTTGGCATGGGCTCCTGTCTCATGACTATGGACAATATCGCGGTAGGATTTGGCCGGATCTGTAGATGCCGGATCCACAGGCTCATCTTCATCAGCTTCATTTTCTTTGGTGGTTGGCAAGCTGGTAATCTTTTTGGCATAAAGCTCCATGGAAACGGGATCTTTGGTGTGCTATTTAGATAGGATCTTATTAAAATATATTATTCGTGGCACAGAATTAGCTATGGATTGGAAGTCTATTAAAATGGAGCGCGAAAATAAGCCATACATTATTTTATATTTTAAATTAGCTCGTTATTTGGTTAGTTTTTAGTGTTCGACATTTTGTAGCATACTTTTGGACTGAATTTTTATGGATTTCAAAACCTTGGAACTCTGGATAATAGGGGGTTTCTGTAGAATTTAATATAATTAAAAAATTGTATTCCTATTATAATCACCAAAAAGTAGTCCCTGTTGTACAGTATATCCTCCATTCCCACCTTCAGCGAACTGTGCACTAAGTCACTCAAAGTCTTGATGGTCTTTGGCTTTTCCATCAACAGAGTACCCACAATACTGGCCGAGTAGAACTGATAGATGCAAAAAGAGAAGAGCAAACTGGTGATCACAATGCAACGACCCGAAACAAAACTGGTGGAAAAACCGAGACCCTGCTGGCAAATGATTCCCACGAAAAAGAGAACCGACTCGAGAAAGAGACCAACTCGTTCTGGCGATTTCTTTTGCTTGGCTCTGCGCTCCTTCAGGTATTTGTTGAGTTTCAGGTAGCAGCGTTGCCAAAGTGTTCCAGCATCGATGGGTTTGATGGTGTCATCCTCTTCGGGTATCTTCTCCTCAATCGGAATCACCGAGACTGCAGTTATTGGGCGCACTTCCACAGGCTCCTTATGATGCTGCTGCTGGTGCTGGTAATGGTGCCGCGGTGGTGGTGCTCCTCCTTTGGGCTTGATCAAAGCCGATCCATCGTGCGGCACCAGCTTCCACTCGATGGTTGTGAGTAGCCAAAGGATTAGGACAGTGATAATGCCACAACCCATGATTAACACCCAGACATCGTTGGTGAATGGTTGAAGGAAAACGATACGATCCTTTTGTGTACTCCTTGGATGCCGAAAGATGAAGCAAGGACGACTCGACCAACTCCTGCCGGCCACGTCGATCCATTTGTGCCGCTCCAACCAGTAGAATATCGGTGCTCCACCAATGTCCGTCTCGTTGCGAATGAGAGCTCCAATCATACCGTCAAACCGTCCGTTCTTCACATAGCCCCAGGATGTGGTCCGCGAAAGGACGAACGTCCAGTTGAACATGTCGCGGACTGCCATCAGCAGATTGAAGTTGAAGCGATTCATTGTGTCGATGTGACCGGACACCGGGTGCGTAAGGTAGTACATCAAAGTGCCCGTCATGTTTTTGTTGGTCACCTGCCGGAATTGGTCACATATAAAAAAACTATTACACTGCCAGAAACACAGTTTAAGGATCGTAAAGAAATAGAGAAAAATATCATAAGTCCCTTTAAAAAGCTGTTTAGCTTAAATGTTTCAAATCACAGATCCCTTGTTATTTTCTTCTTTTTTTCTTCTCTCCCTTTGATACGATGATGGATTTTTGTCCTGCCCTAAAATTTCCCCCTCCAAGGACGAAGACTCACCACAACCATGCAGCGAACCCTCGCATGCTGCATGTCCATCCGACGGCGCACTGTTGACGTGGTCCGGAACCATGCATGCAACTGGATTCCCTTCGACGGCGTGAAGCTGCCAATTTCGGTGAGATTGACGTGTCCGCCGTAGTTGAGTCCGGGATTCCTAAGCGAGTATCCGAAAAACGGGAGCAAGTCGTTGGGGGAATTAGCAGCCGGGAAAGTCGACAGTTGGGAAATTATGGCTGATGTGTTGATGGCATACCAAGAGGGGGAATGGTTTCAATGGTTTTGAGGTCAACTGATGGACGAAATGATAGCTTGTCCTTTGGCTGGACAGACTATATGAAGTTTTGAGCCACATGAAAGACATTTGTCATTTCTTGACAGGATGAAGTGTGAGCTGTAAGAAGCTACTTGAATATTTGTCAAAGTTAATATGTTATATACAGATATTGTTGATGTTAAATATATCTTAATTGAACAATGTATTTAGGTCCTGAATGTAATACTTTCAAGGACTCAGATTCCCAGAAAAATGTATTAACTTTTAAATAAAATAACTATATCAAGTTAAATTCTTTAAGAAAAGTATAATTCCAGATTTAATCACTCACCAGACATCGAACAGAGTGTAGTGGGCTGCCTCTGACATTCGCTTGGCCAGTGTCAGTTCGGTGTTCATGTACAGGTTCATGCCCCCCAAGAAGCTCTCAATGGTCACCTCCTCATCGTCTGACGCCTGTAGCTGCTGTTCCCTCGGCTTCTCCTCCTCCGTTGCTGAAGCTGCCACCGCCTCCTTGGCCTCCTCGACGACTGTGGACAGTCTTCCTTGCCAGGCGAAATCCTCTATCAATAGCCAGTGAAACTTCTCGTTGTAGAACATCTTGGTGGAAACCTTTGAAATGATTGTACTTGAGCACTTAATAAGCGGACTAGGCAGGACCTGACAAGGCGATGAGCGCCGCTTGTGCACTTTAAGAAAATAGGGTTTCTCTTTAAGCCATAAAGGGAACAATGAGGAATCTACTACTACAATAGCAACTTTAAATAGTCCTTTGTATATTATATAAGTCAGTGGGAATATTAGGAATAATAAATAGAAGTATTAATAATATTAGCAAACAATTAATTGGTTAATCTTTTGAATTAAAAAATCTATTAAAAGGTTTTCTACATAGTTAGTATATTTTCTTGTAGATTTATGCATTCATTTTCTTAATGTGGATTCAGGAAAACTGCTTTCTATTTTACTCCTTGTTCTTACTCCAGATATTTAAATGCTCTTTACTCATTTGAAATACCAAATATATAGTACTTGCAGTTTTCCGCGAGTGTCGGTCTGAGAGTCCCCTCCCACATTTTCACCGCATTTCCCACCAACTCTTACCAACTCGAGAAATCGGCGGCTAAGGGAGCCGCATGCCAGATCCACGACTACAATTTGCCTGAGGGCCTCCATCTGCAGCACGGAGTCCAACCACTCGGTGAGACTCTGCGCCTGGCTGGGCGTCTGGCTGAAACCTGCGGCTGGCCCACTGCCCGGACGCCGCCCGCCCGTCGTCAGCGGCGTCAGTTGAGCCAGCTCATCGAGCTGCACAATCCGCACAAAGAGCTCGTTCTGGTAGAGGCTCTTAATCAGCTGCGCATTCTTCGCCGCGAAGGCGCCGGCAAGGAGCTCGGCATGGGCCTGGAGTATGGGGATCTGCGGCGGCGACGGGTCCTGGCACGAGAAGAGGGTCAGCCGGGGGATGTGCTTGTGGCGCAGAGCGAACTCCGGCAGGAAATGGCTTTGCAGCAGGGAAGTGCGCAGCGGCTCTGCCACGCCGCCGTAATCCAACTCTAGCACCAGGTCGTGCTCCTGGGATCCTTCGGTGGCGCCGTGCACCACAAATATGAGTATCCACCAATGCATCGAGAGAACTGGTACTTAAAAGTCAGCCAAAATGTATATGACATTGCTTTGCTCACGCTTTATATATTGGGGGAAAAGGACATCCTCTGCGTGTTCCTTGCATTATTCATTCGCTTGGCTTTGACATTTTGCGGCTGTCAAAATCGAATCGAAATTGGCCCATAAATCGCTCATTGGCATTTCACTTTTCTTGTCCACTGACACCGGCCACCGTCATTATTCAATTTCATTCAATTACATTTCATAATTCATGACCCACGCCCTTTTTGCCCATGAATATGCATAAAGGATATCATGCGAATGAGGGTCGCTTCCGCCAAATATGCGTCTCTCAATCCCACTCAAACGCCTTTTGTCCTTTGGGACTTTGCGATCCCCATGTCATAAATTCGGACAGTTTGTCACCTTAATTGGATTTCCGTGTGGGAACAATACCCCAAACAAGGCGATGGATTTTTCCTTAAAAAATAGGGTTTATAAAATTGGAAGAAGCTGGTAAAATACTAACAAGCTAGAAATATCCATTAAATTATTAAGATTGATAGAAAGTTTAGGATATCTTGTTCCTATTTGAAACTAGAATGTGTTTTGATGTTTTGTTTAGTTGATAATAAATTATTTATAAAATATTTCTTAGTAATTAAAAATTAAATGTAATAATTCCGTCGTGTTCTACGGATTTTCAAAGGTGCTTAAATTTTAATTTCATCACATTTTCATCATCATTTCAAACTAAGGTTTATTTAATACTATTTATTTATTAAACTTATTTCCGGCTTCTTTTGCTGCTTAAATTTCAACTCCTGCTTCCTCGATTTAAAATTTTGCTTGGTTTTTGTGGGATTTTAATTTTCCATTTTTGCTATTGAGGTCAAGCGGGATGCCCAGAAACAAAGTCATATTTCCTTATTATCTTACCACCGCGGTTATACCCAAAAAAAAAATGGAATTATTAATGGCACTGTCCATTCGTTCCCTGCTAAGTGGCGCAAATTACATTTTTGTTTATTTTTCCCCCACAAACTTGGCCTTGGGTTCAGGTCTTGGTCTTGGTCTTGTTTACAGCTGTAAAGGTTGTTCTATCTTCTTCCTTTCGGCCCACTTTCATTTTTGTTTTTTGGTTTATTGTTTCCTGGCCACAATATATATTTTGGCGTATGGCTTTTGGCGTTCGTTGAGATCCCTAATTGTACTTGGGGAAAGCGTTGGAGCGCATTGCTTTAATGGTCTTTGGTGCCTTCCGATGCTTCAGCTACCTACCGACCTTTGCCATTATTTATTTGCTCTTTAAGTGGCCAGAATCAGATTCGTAGTTTTGTGAAAATGCTTTGAACTCAAGAGCTTTTGGTAAGCGGATTGCTTTAATGCAGGAATAACATGAACTTCCTTTGTTTAAAAAGGAAATTGGGTCAAAAATTTTGAGCAGGAAACAATATTTTCGGATTAAAGCTTTCTTATTTAGTACTTTTTTATCTAAAGTTGAAATATTCATGAATAGTATACGATTATAAATCATTAAAATATTCTTCAAATCTCTTCAGAATTCTGTGGCTCAAAAATACAAAGAAAATATCATTGTCGCTCAATTTTCTGTGAAATAAACCCGATTTGATTTATTATAGTTTCAGTAATAGAATTTGACGTACATATTTATCTGGCAAAGAGTAAAAACAAAGCTTTTATACGGGGAAAAGGGAATTTAAGTAATGTGCAAACTAATATCCCATTTGGGAGCCACCCTAAAAGTGCAACTAAACTGTCCATAATGAGTGGGTAAAGAGCACGTTTGCAGGGCAATAAAAACCGAGACCGGCAACGACAACGACATCGCCGTTGGCCAACACAATTGCCAAACAAGAAGTTTTCCGAATGGCAAAAAGAAACTTTTCATAAAGGCCACTTCCTCGACTCCACGACTCCTTCTCCTCCTCCTCCCTCGTTTTTTTGCGTGCACTGAATATTGGCTAAAGTGTCAACGGCAGTCGCAACTGTGGCTCTGCTTTATGAGCCCTAGTCAGCCCTAGAGCCGGCTTTCCCTTTTCCCGATTTCCCCCAGCTACAGCTAGAAGCCAAGACCAGGACGAAACCACAACAAAGGCGAGCCAAAGAGCAAAATGAACAACCAGCTAAAATCGGGTGACAAGAGGGAGGGATCGGATCCCCCGGTGCACTGGGATCCTGGGAGGCATGGGGGCAAGGAGGCAAGGAAGCGAGGGGGAGTGGCCTACCAACGACATTTGCATGCAAATGATGCACTGTGCACTTGCACAGTTGCTTCCCCGGGAGCAGCAGATGAACTTGTTTTGTGCTAATGAGATCAGCATGCAAATCGCCAGGCTAGGGACAGGAAATTGCAATGCAAGAAGTGTAAGGATAATGGGTCCTGCCGATGCGTCTTATTCAAAATGCAGAGCACATGCAATCGGTGAATATTATGACAAGTCGCATTAATCAGCATGCGAAAGCTCTCACCTTGATGATGACGACGACTCTGACTCAATAAACGAAGAGTGTGAGCCAGGTTGCACTGAAAGAAATATGTTAGGTAATGTGAATATTGATAAAAAAAAAATACTCTAGTTAAGTGCGGTAGGTTGTGTGTACAGTCTTTTCGCATTTCTCCACGAAATCGTACTAGCAAACTTCGAAAACGATTGCTATATAGTATACTATCATATCGTAGAATGCAGATATGGGAATGTTTAGAGCACAAATAAAACTGATTTTAAAATAAGATTAATAATTTAATTTGCAAAATAAATTAATTTTTTGTATCTTTAAAACTAACAGAAATATTAAATTATAACTCAATCGTTCCAAAATAGCTATATGATATAGTAGTTCGATTTGGACCGATCCGACATATACTGCTTGCAAACGAAAAAAAAATATGCTGATAATTTAAGCTCCATATTTCCAAAACTGAAAGACTAGTTTGAGTAGAAACAAAAGGAAAGACAAACAGACGGACAACTAAACGGACAATCAGACGGACATAACTACAGACGGACAGACGGACAGATGAGCAGACGGACAGATGGACAGACGGACAGATGGACACGTCTATTCCGCCATGCGATGCTGATCAAAAGTATATATACTTTGTGGAGTCGGAGATGACTCCTTCACTGCGTGGCAAATATCATAAGAAAATTATAATAAGGGAATAAAAACATATTGCTTTTGAAGTTTAATATGTAAACTATTACCCTGCTAGCTCGTTTAATTTATTAAATTAATACTCTTGTAATATTTTTTAAAGTGTTCGTAGTTTTTCCTTTCCAGCCGAGTGATTTTTCTCAATTTCCTGCAGTTCAAATAAATTCCAGCCGGCGCTGAACATCTTCACTTTCATCGCACTGGAACTTTCACTTTTGCCGTCTTGAGACATTTTCTCTGCGTCGCAATGAAGTTGACAAATTTCACTGGCATTTTCGTCGACTCAGGCGGCAAAAATATTAATAAGTGTGAAGCGGCAAGAGCGTGGCATGGCTTTTATCCTTGGAACGCAGCAGCATAGACGGGCAAATTGCAGCTGCGTCCTGTTCTGTCCTGTGCCCCGGAGATATTCCATTTGGTGTGCAGTTGACTTGACAGACAGTTGTGACATTTGTTGTTTCGCATAGCCGAAAGATAAATGTGGCCCCGGTACTTTCACGCTGCTGTCAAGCGGTTGGAAAAGCCATTTAACGGGATAGTTTTCCAAAAAAAATGGGCACTTTTTAGCGAAACATTTAAGCTAACGTTAGTAAGAAGTGAAAATCCAGTTTTGGTTATTTGTTTATACAGTAAATTGAAGGCACTTGCTTGAAAGATATTTAACTTATTTAAATATGAATTAAATCTTTAAGAAGAAATTAGCTCTCTATTTTCCCATGAACACTTTCAATAATCTTCTTATTTCCTTTGGCTCTCGACACCGTTCGAATTCTCCCCCCGCTTCCGTTACCGTCACTGTAATAAACCCATAACTATAATAGCATTAAATAAATCACAATCCATTCTGGCCCTTAACCACCCGCCCCTTTTCAGCTTTCCCACAATTTCTGCCTCCCTTTCCTCCTCTGCACCCTTATCGCATGCACTTTTCTCTGGACTTTCACTGCCACTTGGGGCGGCGTCAACCGAGAAAGTCGCGCAGAGTGCATTTTGTTGATTTATAATAAAAATAATGTTAAAACCATATTACATCATAATGAAAGGGTGCGCGAGGAGAGAGCGCTGCGTAAACAAGTTTCGAGTGAAATAATAAAATGCGCTTTTTATGCATTTTCTTCCTGAGCAAACTCCTTCCAGCCAACCTGCCATCCTGGCGGCACCTTTTGTATAATGCGTGTTATGTAATAGTTTACGCTATCCCCCCATATTCACCCCTTCCCTACTATGCCATTCCTTTGGCAAGCTGTCGTCGACGTGCAAACTTGGAAGCGTTAAAAAATTCCCACCATATTTTCCTTTGCCTTCAGTTATGCTTTTGTTGCAACACAGAACTTTTCCATCCAAAGCGACATCGTCGTCGCCTGCACCACTTAACCAAGGTAAGTGCACGCAGAAAAAAAAGATAACTATATTTATTATATACTTATAAAACTTTAAAACAATGTTTTAGAACGAGATGAAGGTTAAAATACTTCAAGAAAAATCTATATTGCTTGTCTAGGCTTATACATTTTTTAAGGATTTTAGCATTTTTTCGGTGCATGACAGTGTCGGGGGAATGGCTTGGCTTTGCGGCACATCTCAAGCCTGTGCCTGAAATGCTCAACAAAAATAAGCGTGGCCGTAAAAGCAGCCACAAACTTTCGCCAAAACAATTTTGACACCTGAACCCGAACCATTCGCCGTGTTGACAACGGACCCGGCCATGTTAATTCCACACAGACTATGCCAAGCCAAGCAAAAAACTTTGGCCCGGAACTCAAACAAAAAATAAAAGGTGGCAACAACTTTTCAAGAACCACCGGGAAAAAAGTAGCTTGCGTTAAATGTGGCGCCTGAATTGCGGGAGTGACATAAATGTTATTTAATATGTAAGTTAATTATGAATTATAATGGGTATGTGTGGAATTAAATGGAGTTTATTTAATAAGAGTCACCTTATAGAAGTCACATTTTGACAGACTGCGAGAGTTACAAGTTTGTTAACAAGACAAGACGCCTTTTGAAAATATATACCGACTACAAATGCCTTAGCATTCTGGTAAACGTTAAAGCCAATTTTTGAATTGTTAAAATTTTATTTTTATTTTACAAATATGTAAATAATTTATCAGTCGAAGCACTAATCAGAATTCATGGATTAAAGGGAACAACATAATTTAACTTTAAAGAGCAAACAAAGCCACTGAAGAGTGAGACGAAGAGCGACAGGTAAACAAACTTTTGACCCCAAAGCCAAAGAACTCGTAACACTTAAGCGTGAAACATAGCTCCCCTAGCAGTTTGTTGGCTCCCTGGGCCTTACTTTAAGAAATTACCCAACCAAAAACCAAGTGAACGCGGTCTGACCCAGTTTATACACATTACCCAACAGCTAGACAAACATGCTCCAACCATCGCCGAGTGGCAGGAAAGTGCTTCAATCAACGGCTCAGACACATATGTTACGCTGGATTGTTATGGAAATCCATAAATAAAGGCGCACAGACACATGTTTACACGCTCATCAATTTTTCGAGGCAAACTCCTGGCGAAGGATACGGAGGATACTACGGCTAGGAATAGGAAAGTGCGCCAGCGAGGCGGCGGCAGGCGCAGTCAAACGTCAGGCGTGAACGTGAACGTTTGTTAATCTCCGACCTGGCAAAGTGTTGACAATAATTCAAGACACGTACCTGCAATAAACTGCCGAGTTGTCGTCCTCATATATCACCCATATATATCTTCTGGCTGAGTTTTATGACCCCGACGACGACACAGGTTGAACAGAATCCAAGATCGGCTTTAAAATGAGCTCGGCTAAAATGAAGGACAAATAAAATAAAATGAGCATTGTCTAAACACATTTCCTATTAATATACGGGGCCTCCCCTCTCCACGGCCACCCAATTTTCTCGTCCTGTGCGTGACCAGGTCTCATTGAAAGTTCCCAGGCGCGCTTCGTGTTGACATTTGGGTAGATTAAGTTATAAACAAATACAAATGCGGCTACTAATGAAGTGTTGTTTGACTTTTTCGGACCAGAGCGCAATGTCAACAAGTTTATTGTGTGAAGCTGTTTATGGGGAAATGCGGGCGACACGCAAACCAAATTAAGTCATAAAAATGTGGGCGTGTTTTAATGAAATCGCCTCCGAGAAATGTCCAGGAAATCGCTGTTTTTGCTAACCCCGAAAAAAACCAACAAACAAAAGTGAAGAAAACAGAAAAGACATCCGCCTGGTGGTCGGATAATGTTTTTTTGCCACTTGTATATTTCTTTTCGTTCGCTTTGGGGATGTGCGATTTGCATAATTTGTCCAAACAAACATAACACAATGTAATACAATGGTAGCACACATTGCGTATGCGTAATCTGGCACTCGTTGAGAGGGCCCAACAAGCTTTTGCCACCACCTTTCTTTCTTCGCACTTCGACATGCAAATCGAGGCAGGGCGAAAGGGGCCCAGGATGACAAGGAAAACGATAAACGCCTCGAGAGCAAACCCAAAACAAACCGAAAAACAGCAATCCCCGGGTCACAGGCGGGGGCCAAATCCTACTAATACCCTGATACTCCCCCGAAAAGGAATAGCCGAAACCCAAACCAAGACTGAAAAACCGAAACCGAACCAAACCAAATGCATAACGTTTGTTGCCAAATCCGGCCTTTATGCCGAAATCAAACAACAATAAAAAGAGAGAAGGCAGAAAAGGAAGCCGCCCCGAAGTCGAAGCCAAAGCCCCAAAGGAAAACGGCAAAAAGGAAGCCCATTTTATGGTTATCGCCAAACGTTGGGTTATGTTTTATGGCCGAGACCAGAAGGACCGCCGACACTCAGCATAGACATACAAAATTAAAGTTCCATCAACGGAACTATGTAATCAAAGAGGAATAGGAGCACTATCGGAAACTACTTGAAAAAATGATTGAAGGCGTTCCCTCCAATAATTGTTGAACGGCGCAAGAGTTGCACTTACTGACAAATTAAATGAAAACCTTTAGAAAGTTAAGTAAGCTCTTTGTAAGCTTCATGATTTTATAAATAATGGATTAAATAACAGAATAAAATATATGATAGATAAGTCAGCAAAATATAATGTTAAAAACTTACAAATTTCAAGAAGTTTGTGTTATTTAACCAAATGATTAAAGAATACAGATTTAAAAAGAATATCTTTAACTTTATTAACAGCTCACGGCCTCACATGGGAAGCCAGGAAATCTGATACTTAGTTCCATTAGCTTTAGCTTAGAATCCACTGAGGCGGCTTTCTGCATTACCCGATCAGTCAGTGCCCATCCATCCGAGGATATTTCCGCATTCCCATGGTAACTCGCCGCGATTCCATCACTTAACTTGAGCTGATTGACCGGGACAATCGCCTGTCGCCGCCTTTAAGTCGCTTGACAAAAGTAAATCATTTCGTGTGTTTGTGCTTGGCACTCACACCTGTCCGGGGCTCCTTTGGCATTTCCTTTTCCCCCACTCTCGCCCACATTTTCCACCCCCAACCACTTTTCATTTTCCATTCCCTTGCATTTCTCACACCCCGCTGGCGCAATAAACTTTTACGCATTCATTATGACCAACATGGAAAATGGCGTTTTTCTTTGTGCTCACCGCGTTTTTCCGTTTCTCTTTTGGCTGGCCGGAAAATGTGGAAATGGGTAAGGAAGGAGGTGGTGGCATTAAATGGCCGCCGCGGTCTCGTCACGTAAATCGCTCGCCTTGGTTTTGCTCTGAGAGGTTTTCCCGCTTTCCCCAAGCGGTTGCGCTTTCCGCGCTTTTTTCTTGCTCTTATTTTTATGATTTTTTTTTTCGGTAGGGCGGGTGGATAACAAAATGTCAATAAAAATAAATACTGTTGACGCAGCTCGCATATATTTTTTTTTAAACCAAAGTGAGGGTCGTTGACTTTGTCGCCGCTGATGAGGATAAAATTCATGACGAGGATGGTGTCGTCGCTCCTGTGTAGGGATTCTCGGAGTGACACTTGTTGGGCTGGGTCTGTGTGTTTTTGAAGTATTCTCCACTCGACAATAATTGTCATTTAAGTTAAAAAGAGCGTTGATAATAATTTTCATTAAATGCTCAGCAGAGACTATGCAAATGGGAATTAAGCGGGCGGGAAAAAAGTGAAATTACCAAGTGAATCATCACAGATTGATGACTTAAAGAGAACTCTTATGACAGCTATGGCTGAGATTTTATTTGCATAACTAAAATTGAATTTAGTACAATTTAAAGCCTTATAAAATAATTGCTTAAACGAATAACAAATTTTATTCATTAAAATGCTTTAATTTTATTTAAAGTTACATTGCTATTGCTTTACTTTGGCTTGTTTATACACAACACAAATGGGGGAAATGAAAGATTGAATCATATTACTAACATTAAAGTCTGATTGTTACCGATTCAAGAGTCTTATGTCTTTACAAAACCATCAAAATGCCATTATATGACTGTCAGTACCCTATTAGTTGGCTTTGCCATTTTTCAATTACCAAATAGAATAGCGCCAAGAATTCTTCATGGAATGTAATTAAGTACTGGGTAATATCCAAGGATATTATTACAGGCTCTTTGCATGGGGGCTCCCTCTAATTTTGGCGCTCAACATTCAATTATTCAAATGAAGCTCAATACGCAACACAGGGCCCACTTCCTGCGACATTCACGCCCCAAACCAATTTGCATTATTTAGACGAAAAACGATGCCGGGGAAGGTCAAAAGCTACATGCCAAATGCCAGGAGAGACAATGGAGCCCCCAGGACCATCGGAGCAGGACAATTAAAAGCCAAAACCAAACGGATACGGCTCCGGAGGTCAACAGCAACGGCAACGTCAAGTAATTGAACCGCATGAGAAATTGTGCAGGGCAAGCAAAACAAACAAAAAACCCAGAAAATTCCACACAAAAAAAGAGAAGCACATCCAAATACTTGTGAAGGTACACTAAAATCTATATATTTCTTTACCCGATCGCAGATACAAAGCATCTGGCAAATAGCAACTGATAAAAATACCTCGCTAAATGTAAATACAAACAGAAGAAACTGGAGGAGGGTTTGGGCTTGGGGGCAAAAGTACGGGAGGAGGCCCGACAATAGTTGCCTTGGTCCTATGGCTGCGGGCCGTTTTGCTGGCCAATTGAACATTTCGGAAATTGGAAATTTCTCACTTGATGATGGTCCACAAATTGGCCCACAATGAAGACACTCGTGCGTGAGGCAATCGCTGGGGCGAGGGCAGAGCTTGGTACTGTGGTTTTGCCTCCAGCTCCTAGCTCTTTCTCAATCTATCTCTCTGTGGGTCGGATTGTGCCCTAACATAGGGTATGCATATTTTTCTGTTTTTTTTTATGGTCAGGGAAAATAAAAT
Source organism: Drosophila kanapiae (assembly GCA_008042475.1). Taxonomy (NCBI): domain Eukaryota; kingdom Metazoa; phylum Arthropoda; class Insecta; order Diptera; family Drosophilidae; genus Drosophila; species Drosophila kanapiae. The sequence continues at coordinate 37,101 of VNJM01000155.1, read as the reverse complement.
AACTTATAAAATAAGTTTTCGTATTCAGTTTAAATTAAATATCTATCGAAATATTTATAAAAGAACATTTTTTGCTCAACTTAATAAGAATAAGAACTGATATTCTTCAGAAATTTGTGCTTAGTTAATGGCTGCTTGGTTTATATAATTTATTAGATTGCCTGAATCCTCTTAGTACATTAATTACCCAAAATTACCCAAAGAAGTTCTATAAATTCGATTTAAAACACAAAAATTATGCAATGATATAGTCCAGAAATTGTATCCATTTACATTTGTTCAGTAATAATATTATCATATATTCTAGGTTATATTAAATTATTTAAATTTTTTTACATATTTTTAAAACAATTTATGAAGCCTCGAAGAATCCAATCATAAAAATGTTAGCCCAAACTAATTCACATATTAAATTTAAGCAGAATTGGTATCAACAGTGTTTTTAAAGTAAATCAAATATTTTTTAGAATTATCCCCTACTTCAGAAGTTATAATTGAATTATCTTCTTAAGTTAGGAAACTAACACTGAGGGTATTCATAGTTACAGTTCCCGAAATGACCAAGTATTTCGCTTTGGTCTTTGCTTGGGCAATAGCCCGCAGCGTGACACACACTCGTTTGCCCAGATAGATGGATAGATCTCCCACAGTTCGCCCAGTTCTCGGTTTGATTTCATTGTCACTTCTCCGCTGCGCCCGCTGGGGGACGACACATTTGGGATTTTCGTGGGGAAAGGGGACTCTCTCATTCCGATTCGATACGGTCCCATGTTCGTTTGATTTCCCCAGTGTGAGCACTGGACTTGAAACGGATTGAACCCCTGTGCACCGATTTCCTCCGGAATCCAGCATCCAGCATCCTCGGCCCGGAGCCCGGAGCCCTTAACTCCTTACCTGACCCGATGCGGCACTGTCATAAAGTGTTTATGAGTGTTTGTCTGTGGTTACTTTGAGTATCTGTGAGCATATCTCCTGATGTGCAGGCCGGCTTCTTTTTATGTCCTGTCCGAAGTTTGAGCCTTTGTCATAATTTACAAGGTGTTAAGGCGACAATTTGTGTGGCCAAATGAGTTTTCTTCGGCAATTCTCTGACCATCTACGATTAAGTCGGACACTTTTGTTCTTCAATTTAACTTGGGCTCAGGCTCCAAACGATGGCAATAACATTTTTCATACATTTTACGCCGACGCCGCCGCCGCTCGGGGAGGTCAAACGTGGAAAAGGGAAACATTTGACTACATCCGCTGTTGGTTGGCCTTCGTAAGAGAGCATTTCCTTGTCAATAAAAAATGTCTCCTTCCGGTGAAATCATCATCAACATTTTCCTGCCATATCCATGCAAATTGAAAATGAATGGGCGGAGACTTTCAACTTTTATTTGTCAAAGTCAAAAGTTTTTAAATTGAAGATAAACTTGTGCATTAATGCCTAAACGGAGTGTGAGTAAGTGCGGGTATCTCAGAGTATCTCTCGAGCGTGTCCCCCGTGAATTGTCCACAATTCGGGCTCAAATTGTATTTGTCAACATCTATTGTGTAGTTTGTGGCGGTTCGGTTCAGTGATTTCTCTTATTAGATATGAAATACGTTCGCAACCGCTGCAAGATGCTTTCAATCAAAACAACAGCATCACACCAGCATCAGATACTCCCGCGCTGATAGCAGGCGTTAGATGCTTTGCATAGCTTATAAAACATTCCGCCGGCACAGCAACAGCAACAGGAACAGGAACAAGGACCCAGGCAACCCAACCTCGGAAGGATGCGCGTTACAACGCCGCGAGCTGCGGAGGAAATTTCACACAGCATTGTTAGCGGCTTTTGAGGTAACGAGCGTTGGCTGCAAGGGGGCTTAAACGGAGGTTGAAAGTGGGTCGAAAGGGGTCTGACTGGAGGGTGGTAGCCAGCAATAAGGTGAAAGACGGAAATCGTCACCACAAAGTCTAAGATGCGTGAATTGTGCCAATGGTTACAATGTACTCAGGGACAGTGACAAAATTAAAGTGAATAAATGAAACAATTAACAAATTCGAGCAGGATTTCGACAAAGGATTTCATAAATTTAATATTAAGTAAAATTATAGAAGGAAGAAGATAAAATTTTTGGGGGCAATGACTTTATTAATTCAAATAAAAAGAGACCAAATTTCCAAAAATAATTGAAAGATAAGGTATGTTCTTGATGTATTAGTTGAAACTATTTTTCGAGACGGAGAGTGATTAAATATTATTTTTGGAGGCAGAAATAAATATTCAAAATGTTTATTTTGAAATTACCATGGATACATTTATATAAAAACTTACAGAATTAATAACGTGTACTCATGTTTAATTATGTATTTTTATGTATTGAATATTTAAGACTAACTGAGAAGATTAGAAAATAATTGAAGCTACAATATTTAATGCATTTTGTTAGTTTCTCCTCGCTTATTCTTAATATCCGAGAGATTATTCTTGAGGTGCAAAAATTTCTTTCCAGTGGACCTTCTTTACTATTGTATCAAATTGTAAATGTGTGTGTGGCAGCATCTGGCAAAGAGGAATGTTTTGCATTTGCCACAGACACACACACAGCTGAATTAAACATTTTTCCGTATGAAAATTTATGCAAAAGTTCAGGCTCTTTTGCTTTTGCCCTTGCCTCCTACTATTTGCCATAAATCGCATGAACAAACTACGGAACTTTTTATTTGGCTCGTTTGGCTCTGCATGGAAATTCAATTAAAGTGACAAACTGTCCAAAATTTTGACATGGGAGCAGCCAGCTACAGCAGCAGCAGAGAAATCACACACAAAAATCCAATGAATGCCCAATGGACAATCAACGTAAAAAAGGCAAAAAGATTGCCGGGAAAATGGAAACAAAAAAATATAGGAAAACAAATAGTCTGGGGAAGAGACTTACATGCATATTCATTGTGGAACAAATCCTGAAAATATCACAGAGCTTCCACTCATGAATTATGAAACGTAATCGAATGAATTCGATTTGACTCTGGAGTAGATGGCATGGTCTCGTCTTTACGGCAACAAAAGTGAAAATTACCAAAGGTTATTTCAGATCAAAATTGATTCGTTAAATAAATCACAAGGGATAATACAACATGAGGCAATCGGATTGAGTCAGTGAATTATAGACTTTAAATACGTGTATAAATTAATACCTTACTTATCATGGTCGCAGACGGATAAGATATAGTTGTACTAAATATTTAAAAATATATTTAATTAGACCAAATATAACCAAATAGTTCTGCAAATAATTCTTAATTAGTATTGCTTCCATCACTATATTCTTATATCATTAAAAATCGAATAATATCAATGTCTTTCTCATCAGCATTAACCCAATGGCTCGTTGAAGTTTTATTTATGAGCTAATAGCCTCCGAATACAACGATTGCCATCTGTTTGGCTAGGAAATAAAGATATTCTCAAGTATTTGTGCTGGCCAGTTGCCAGTTGGCCGAGAGCCTTCGCGAGGCGATTGTGATTTGGCACAAGAGTCTCAAAGTTCAATTTGCAAACAAATGTCAGCCATCGAAGGGCTGATTTAGTGGGCAATCAGTGACAGCTGCAGTGTGGAATGGCTGGCTTTTAAGCATCGAGGACGACAATAATTTGAAACAATATCTGCATACCAATGAGCCAGGATCTGGTGCTGGTCAAACATCATTAAAGACCAGAAAACACATACCGATTCAATTGTAACTTCTTTACGACGTGCTTCCCGCCACTTAAAGCTGCTCATTTGCACCTGGCTGAAAACGGAGCGCGGAACATTGAGAAAGGGAAGGTGACTCAATCAACTGAGTGCCCCGAACAGCTCACAGTTCATTTGAGGCTGCTACGAGGTGGCTTTAGGAATTCTTTTTTAGATACGCGCAGAAATTTCGCTCTTCCCAGCTCGCAACTTCGTTTGATCTGGAACAGATTGAACAATCAATTACGTGCAGCCAGACGCCACGCCCACTTTGCCCAGAAAGCGAGCCAAGGCGAAGAACGAAAGGACGAAGGGAGAAGGATGAAAGGTGAGAGGTGAGGCTGAGTGGCATGAAGAAAAACGCGCATACGTGCCGTTGTCCAGGTTTCTGCAGTTGCACTGCAAATAAAAATTAAGCCTTTATCTTAAATTAAGCTTATGACATTCTATTTTTTCACATAAACTGTTTATGAAGCTTACAAATCGTGTTTTTCTTAAGATAAAAATGAATTTTACTACAAAGCAATAGGTTTCTTTTTACACTGTTCTCCCAGTGTCCTTCTGCAGGTCGCCCAGGTTCGCTGTCGCTGTTGCATGAAATTGACCCGCGATGCCGGGATTTATAAATGCAGAGTACGGAGCGTGGAGAGCCGGAGCGGAGTCGATCCCACAGCTATGAGAAATGCAAGAAATCAACCAAAAACGAACGTGCGATGCATACAAAAGCTTACTCCATACGGATTGTTTTCCTTATGTGCGGGAGAGTTGACAAGCTCCCCATCTTGCCTCTGCCTTCGTCTTGCCGCCTGAAAAATGCAATCAACTTGAGGCGAAAAATGTTCACATGTAAAGGGCTACGGATGTATTGCTGTTCACCGACTGCTGTTCCTCGCCTGCATCCATTCATCCAATGCGATTGCCAAAGGAAGCGGAACAACAATTCCACCTGGCGGCGGAGCTGCTGGCAAAACAGGCTTTCTATTTGTGAAAGGATGTGAAACGCGCAAAAGGCGAGAGGACTTCTTTAATAAATGCCAAGCTTCAAAAAGCGGATTCACCAGCCAGCAACTAATATTCAATATTCCTATAATTTCAAAATAAATAAATTTCTTAAGAAAATACTTAAATAAGAATATTTCACTTGTTCTGATAATAGAGTTCAATTTATTTCTTATACCCCACAAGCTTCGTTTGACTTAATTTGCATTTGACTTTATTCATTACACAAGCCAATCCAAAATCATAATAAAAATTGTAACAACTGTCAAAACAAATTGTTATTTTTTTAGTTGTTTGCTCTGGGCTGAGAATACCATTGGGAGCGTTAAGACAACCATAATGTTGTATTATTACGTATGTATATATAGCCATGTTCCATACAAGTGTCAGTTTTGTGCATGTATGTAGATTTGTCTATGTTTGAGGGGTCGTGTAAATATTTCACATTATTTATCCCCAGGGAGAATGGCCAGTTTGTGGTATTAAATATGCAAGGGCAGCGCTTTATTCGAGCGACTGACCCCCGGCAGCAGCAGCACCAGAAACTCAACTGACAGGAGAGAGCCCAGCTGAATGGACAGCAAAATGTTCAAATGCTTGGACAGCTGCCTGCAAATGCGTAGCCAGCAGAAATCATCAAAATTCATTCCTATTTTTCTTTATTTTTTATTTTTGTTTTAGGCTCTCAATACCCTTACCCTTATGTAAACCATGCAAGGGAATTATATTTATTTGAGGAACAGGAGTTCATGAAAGGGAGAAGATGTTAAGTGTCAGCATTGATTATATTAATAAAGAAGTATTTGCATAATTATAAATAAATTAATCTGGTTTTTGGATTATTAAAATGTTTCCAAAGATTTACATATTCGTAAAATGTTTAACAAAGAATGCTTATTCTAGTTAAATATAAATCAATTAACTATTATAAAATTTTAAGAGAATTATAAAATGTTGTTTAATGCATACACAATCGATTGAAGATAGTATAGGTTTTAGAAAGCGGTTTTTAATATTTGTTAAATTTCATCTGCTTCATTTTTAACTTAAGGTGTATTCCTAGCCTTAGTGCTCTTAAATTCTTTCTACCTTCGATGTGTGAACAAATATCGATTATCACAATTGTGACAGTCTTTTTCGAATTCGAAATAAATGAAATTGTCTAAGCCAGAAAAGCCAGAAACTGCTTTGGGGTAAACAAAATTTAATGTTTTCAATTAGCTGTCAGAAATCGTTGCTCTGCCCCCACATCACACCCTCAGCCTCATCCTCAGCTTCGTTTTCGCCCCAAAACTCAAACCCCTAAATGCCGCCACCTCTCCATTTGAACCACACAATCAGCAACCCTTAAGCATCGACAAAGAGCCCCCAAAATGGGCTGTGGGAATGGGGCTGGGCCATGGGGAAACTGTCGAGTTGACTGGTAAACAATTTTGGTTCCAAGGAGCGGGAATCGAGCGTTGATTGCATGGGCCTCAGATTTGGCCAGGACGTTTGGGCCTCGTCGGTCAGGGTGTCTGTGAATAATTTCGGCATTATTGCCTGTGCTTAATTCAAATGAAATTAATTTCGCCAGGTAAACTCCGGCCCGGACTGGCTGGCACCAGCCAGGATCAGGATGATGGGGACCCAGGAGCAGCTCATTGTTTTTGGGTGATTTAATGGCCCTGCATTGGGATGTGTGTGTACGAGTGGGCGAGTGGGGTGTGTGCAAATGAATTCATCCCTTGGGCAACATTTTATGGCATAATTTGAGGCGTCAGGAAGTTCGTCGTCCTGGCCGTCGCCTGTGCCCAGAAAAGGTCAGTTCCCAAGCAGAGAGACGCCCGCCCATGTGGTGGCTGGGTGTGAATATTAATGTCTCATATTTTATTATGCAACCTGGTTTTCGTGGCGTTTAGCTTTTAATATGATTGCGGCGGGTGCATGTATATTGTTGATTTTCCAACGGAAACCCTCGCAGCGTATAATTATGGGCAACTTGTGGACTTTGAAGCTTTAATCCCTGTGGCAGACATGTTACGATTGCCAATTCAAGGATAACCCCCAGCCAGGAGACCTCGCCACTCGCATTTGCAAGTGGAGCTGTGTAAAATATATGTGCGCTGAGCTCTAAACACGTTCTTAGCATTCAGACAGACTCGGCTGGCGGTCTTTCCGCCTTGGCCTGTCGGATTGTCTGATTTCCCAGATATTTTCCTATTTTTTATGGCCACAGGAATTCTTTCTCCCCCGCCCCTTTCCCCAGAGAGATCTAGAGACTGTCTGCCTCCTCCGGCTCCTGCCATTGAGTAGATTAAAGTGTAAATATTTAATGCACGCGATTTGCTCGGCCTGAGTTATTATTATGGTGCTGAGCGTGGGCTGAGTTTTCAGTCGGAAACCCTTTTTGCTATATTTAAGCACTTAAAGTCCGCCTTAAATTCCGGCTCACTGTGATTAGTCGGAAATGTAAAGAAAAAGTTTCTCAAAGCTCGTGAGAACACTGCCACAGCAAGAACTTCATTATTCGTCGAAAATTATCCATAAAAGATGTTCAGTTCTGTTCTGGTTTTTAGCTCTGGCTTAGCTCTTGTTCATTGGTTTTTGTTGAGATGAATGCAACTTGCAATGAAAGTATCTCTTATGATCCTGCTGCATGACTTGTTTGGTTTTTGTAAGGATTTTGTTTCTTGTACGTCTTGGTTTTCCTTTTCCTGATTATCTGACGATATCTGGAGGAGCTCTCTCGAAATTGCTGATGAGAAAATATTTAGTTTAATTAAGTTGACTTTGAAGCATTTGTAAAAAACGAAAGACAGCTAACAAGGAGTCAGGGACTCCAAGAATTGTGAGCAACTTTTATCTTTGATTCCCCTTAATATTTATAGAATGAAGATGAAATTTGGTATCTAAACAGCTTATTAAAAATTCTAATTTGTCACCCCTCATGTTATTAGGTATGCTTATACTAGTTGGAGAGGTTCTACAAAATGCTCAATTTAATTTAACTTTAACTCTCAATTCCACAGACTCTTTTAAATCAGATCAATTCATTTAAGAGTAATTAAAAACAATAAAAAAGGACAGGGTATGTGGGGAGACTGCTTAAGTATATGGCATCGAGTCTATCCGACTGCTGCCTAAGGCAATTAACTCGAAACGTGTATTTAACGACATCGAAATGAGCTACCAAAAACAGAACAGCATGAAAAAAATAACGACTGTCTCATTATCATTCCACACACACTCACCCACACCCACACACTAATACAGTCACACAAATTGAAGGATATGCCCCGCACACACGTGACTCCGTCGAGTGGTGGCGCAAAGATTGACATAATGACAATGAAACGCCCAAATGATTGGCTTTGCCTAAAAACACCCACACACCGTCGCTAAAAGAAGTATAGAAAGAGGGCTCATAGGGGAAGAAAGAAAGGGAAAGATAGGGTCAGATGGCGGAAGAAACATGGGGGGTATATGGAGCCTGGCAATTATGGCAGCCAGTTAGATAATTCGAAACAGAAGGCCAACGTTAGCGTCAACATTGCCATGAAGTGGCTTTAAAGAGTCGCAGCCAGAGCACTTTTCTACTATAACTAAATTGAAGCACTAAAAAAACAAAGGGCTAAATTTCAGGTTGGTATTAAATACAAATTTAAGAGTTGTTTTAATAATAATAAACACAATCTGGAGATATTTTAAATACTTACCCAAAAATAAGATAAAATCATTTAGTTCAAATTATTTTTTATTTATTTCAGTGGTACTTAGATAACTAAATATCCGAATTTAATGTCACCTTTTCTTATTAAACCTTAAGGAAAATAGTTACGTAATAAAATATCTTAAAGATAAGTTATATAATAAGATATCCTAATGATAACGAGTTTGCTTAATCTCAAAGATCTCATGTTATGTTAAGTGTATAAACTTATGTTAAAAATTGGCATACATTATTTTAATTATTTTGCTGTATTTAATATTAAATTAATAAAGCTTTCTGTCGATATATATTTTAATCTATTTATGTTTTATTGTAAAAATTATTCCTACAAGTTTAAAAATTATCAATGAATGGCGCTAGTCACATTGCTAAGTTTACTATTTTGGTAACTTTTCACGGTGCATGTGTAGGGACGGACACACACCCATAGAATTTCATTAAAGTTAATAATAATCGTAATAATCTCCTGCTGTGTCCTGGCTTGTTGGTCCTGTTCCTGGCATACACACACGCGCCGAAACGAACTTGGGCTTAAGTTCTCAAACACTTAATGAGGCATTCAAAACAATTATGTGTTGGTATATCTGAAACCCCCGCTCGGTGTGTGCTTTGCATGTGACATTATTAATATTTAAGACATTGGCCAGAGACCTGGACCAGGAAATAGAAAAGGGATTTCGCCAGGGCTTTGTTTGGCGAGGAAAATCACTTTAATAAATTTATGCAGCGCCCCGAAGGGGTCACCAGAAATGGGAATGGGAAAGGTAAATGGAATTTCACCCCTGGTATGCCGAAAAACATATACAATTTAATTAAAGTTTTGCCCTTATACACATGTGGCATGGCCCTAGCTCGTCCTTGTCAGCAGATGTTGTCGTGCTCGCATCAGTCTTGCTCCTGGATCCCGGTCTTGCTGATTGAGTGGCAGCAAGGACATGACGGCTAGGCGAAAAAGCCACAAGTGTGCCTGGCACATCGTCTTGAATGTTAATATTTGCACTTTCAATTTGCACGTCGAGAATGACACACAGACACGGATACGGATATGAATTCAGACAAAAGGACGACGACGTCGGAGTCCTTCGAGTCCCTTTGTTATAAAATGGCCATTTGGAGCTGCAATTATTTGAGCATTTCTTGCATTTCCTGCCATTTAATATGAATTGCATTTAAAATGCACATGCATTTCATTTTCTGGCCTTTTTTTCGGCGTTTATTTTTCTGTGTTCTGCGACATTTGCTCGCTAACAAAGAACGTCAAAATTGTTAGCAGCTCCATTGTGTTTGTGTGTACCACACATATCCTTTTCCTTTTTGGCAGACCGACAATGGATTGAAACTGAAATTAAATGACCGAGCCCACTAAAGCTTTCCTATTGTCTAGCTCTGATTTTTAGATTTAAGGCAGGTTTCAGGGCTTAACAATTTAAGGAATATATAATGCATTAAATATAGTTCAAAATATGTTAAATGTTGAGATTGTATTGAAATTTAATTACTATTATTTAGCCAAGTATCCCCCGACTTCTATTAATACCATTCATTATAAATTCCTGTGAACTTCCTGAAAATTTAAATGTTTTCCTTACCATGACCCAAAAGTTATTAAACTTTAATAATTTATTTGCAAGAGATTTCATCCTTGACCAAAAATGTACCGGGAATATCAAGAGGAAGATAGCATTTTGTTTTGTTTGAATTAAATATTCAAAGGCCTCAGCAAAGTGTCCTTAAAGTTTACACACGGATTTAGTTCAGGGATTTTGTGAGCTTACCAAAAAAAAAAAGAAAGAAAAAAAAATGAAGAAAACACAAAAACCCTTTTTCCGTTCTTCCCGTGCCCCGGAATCTGTTTGTGTTGATGTTCTTTGCTGGGGATTTATACACCCATTTGAGGCTTTGGCAGTCATTTAAAGTATCTGCCTCAAAGCGTTTGTGTATGGGGTTTTAAGGGTTTTTCCTCTCGTAGCCAAAGTTGTTGTTGTCTGGTCATGTTGGCCAACCAAACAAATCGTTTGAGTTGGTCAGACCAAGTGTCAAAGTTTTAACGCACCCTGAACCCTGTAAACCGGACCACAGCTCTCGTTCTAGATCTTGTGAGGGGAGGGGATATATATTAATAATGAATAATGCTTTTCGGTTTTGCTGGAGTTGGGGTGAGTCAGGCAGGGGGCTTGCCTGCAAACGACTGTTATTTGCATTGAAATACTACCAGTGACACAAAACAATTCATTTCACCTGGCATACATCTTAATTGGAGTGGAATTGAAAGCCCAGCTCAAAGCCATAGGGAAAGACATATAGACAATGCAAAAAGAGGATTACGCACTACAACACACAGATTGCCAGCTGGTCCTGCTCCTGACATTTCTGTGCTGTAAGTAGTCCGGCCATATTGAGGTGGAAATGGTGAATGGGAAGTCGGAGAGATGGAAGATGGAGCCGAACACAGGTCCATTGTCTTGTCTGCAGACAGTCTATCTATCCATCTATATATCTCTCCATCTCTATTCGGCTAACTATCTATCGATGCTGCAGCCCTGCACTGCAATTGCAGTGGTAACCCCCCAAGGTCCAGCCCAGGGCCATTCCATTTCACCCTTTCACTCTTAAGCCCCCCGTTGATTTAATTTATGACCCGAGACTGCGTTCTGGTCTCTCTCCCCGCCATTTCAGAGATAAATGCGTCTGTACTTTCGACAATATGGACATTCGCCATTGGCTGCCTAGATCCTCTAACCCCACACTTGAAATAAAATTGAAAAATGCCCTTACATAATATTATGTCACTTTAAAGGCATGATTAGGTGGTTAAGTAAGAAAGCAACAGTCAAGTGTGCTAGATTGTGAGATACCCGGTATAAATAACATTAAAATTGATCGAAAATGAAAATTAATCAGGGTGAAATGCTGAAGAATGTTGAAAACTAAGACAAATGTTGGGCAACACGCAAATAAAGGCAAATGTTGCTAGGAACATGTTAAGCAACACCCATAGGTACTGTCAGCACAAATATAGATGTGGTAGAAGTTCAGCAACTCCCAGGTTTGTCATTCAAATAAACCCAAATTTAAATATAACGTCCTCACAAATATATTTATTTGATATACATATATATATACTATAAGCCGGAAAGCAAGACTATAGCTTAGTTATACGTTTTTGATTTTCATTGGTGGAAGTGGCTTAAATTTAAAACCTACTTGATCTGCGAGTAACAGAATGTTGTCACCTAATTTGGTTGTTTTAGCTCTTATAGTCTTTGAGATCTGTTGTCTCACACTGACGGACAGAGGGACATGGCTAAATCGCATTGCCTGGTTATGCTACTTATATGGTCTGAGAAGCTTTCTTGTTACATACATTCTCGGTTGGCAGTGAGCTAATAATACTTTTCTACCATATGTTGAATAATAAGCTTATAAAGTCTCTTAAAAGAGGCAGGACTTTTTAAATTAACAAATAATTTAGATCATTGTTATCTATTTTCATCCTAAATTTCCCAACTGGTAAAAGCTACATTAAATTTGCAATTAATTAATATATATCTAAAAAAGAAATAAATTTAATGAAAGAGAAAAGTTTTTAAAAAGATATTAATAATAGGGTTTCAATTTGTGTCCTCTAATTTTACTAGAAATATATTGTTTTTGCGAATTGTTTAAAATCTAAGAATATATGTTTTTGAGTGCAGCTTCAACCCTTTTTCGCACCACCCCCTTTCGGGTCGCATGTGTTGCACTCGGACAAAAGTTTGCGGTTAAATTTACACATGCTGACCGCACATGCTGACCACAAGGTAAAATTCGCCGTCGCAGTCCCGATGACGAAGTAGATAAGAATAATTTATGGTGATGCCCCTTCAGATACTTGTGTGTGTGTGTGTGTGTGAAAATTAGACATGCAGACAAATTTATTGGTCTCAACACAAATCTTCATTCATTTTATTTGAATTTTTGCCTAAGCGCCAGTTGAGCTCTATTAAATTATTGTTTACAAAGTGCCGCAAACTTCGGTTGACACTAAGAATGAAATGTGAATAAATTCTAAATGAATAATAATAATGCGTCATTTAAGTGCTTATGGGATTAAGTGTTGATTAAAGTTAATGCTTTGATTTATATTGCTTAATCAACAATAACAAGTGCGAATTCCATTCTAAATAAATGTAATATTAGTAAATAGCACTAAAGCACTTTAGAAGTTATAAAACTTCGAAAAGAAGAGGCTGAATGAAATTTTCGCACTACCAACACATTTTAATTAATGTGTTTCTCTTATCGGATGCGAGCCTGATGGCTTTCAGCTGATGTTAGCTGTTTTGGCATTTTAATTTAAATGCCAAGCGAAATTATTATTATTTCAATTGCATTTATGTTGATTTAGCTCCCTGCCACATTTCACCAGACGGCACTTTAAGACTGATAGTTCGCAGAACTGCTTTCCCGCCGCTCTCCCCTTCTGTGTCTGTGTGTGCGTCGTCGTGGCAGTAGCAGCTATGAAAATAATTTTAATAGCATTTAATTTATACAAATGCCATTAAAAGCTTTTCACTTTTCACTTTACCCAAATCTGATTATTTTGTGCGTTGTTTCGCATTTTGTCGGGCTCCAGTTCCGCGAGGTTTTATAAGTGTTTTGACAGCTGACAAATTAATTCTGCGATTTCCAGCCAGTTCCTCGGCAAATCTCCGCGGCGAAAGGTATAAGCGAAGTTGCAATTAGTTGCATTATCTAAGCAAACAATGAGTGGATTATTTATGCCCAAGCAGGACTTGAGTAATGACTTCTAGGAGTTGCCGAGTACCGGGTCTGAGCTCCATAAACTGATGGTCAGAAAGCCAACCGCAGACAAGTTGAGGCAGGAAGAGTACAAAGCAGATTCCACTTCCTCTGAGCTCCGAGCAGAAAGGGAGCCCAGATTGTTTGGCCAGGACTTGCCGCAATGACTAGTTGACGGAGCAAAAGTTTAGCATTGGCAGGATTTAGATTGATGGTGGGGATACGGACCCCATATGTTCCCTGAGTAAATGCAAATCACTCGTACAAAATCCTCATTATTTTATTCATAGCACGGCTTAAGGCCCCCTAATAGACAGCCGATACTATCATACATTTCTCGGTGCTTCGGAATATATTTGCCGGCGCGCAAATTAAAAACAAACAAGTAAGCAAACAAAATCAAACATTCAATGCATTCTAAAGCCAAACAAACTCCGACGTGATTTTGTTGCTTTTTATGGAGTATGTTCTGGATCAAAGAGCGTAATTGAAAACTGTTTGACCAGGGAAAATCCTTTGATGCAATGTACATCAAGCCAAGTTTTAAAGAAAAATAAAATGTAAATAATATTTGTTATAGTTCGAATGAAGGATTAACTAAAATAAATAAGGAATTGCAACGAATTGTGAATAACTTTTGTAAAATAAAAATGACAATTCATTAATCAATTCGATTTCATTGCCATTATCCCCGATAAAGCCAATTAAAAGACACACGTAACTTGGTAAATGGACACCGACTTGTTTGGGAAACTCTCCTGATCAATTACAAATTATCTTAATCCACTTAAAGTCCAATCAAAACTTTATCTTTTATTTTTCTCCGCTCTGCTCATATTTTATTGGATCAACAAGAAATCTCGAGTAAAAAAAAGCGCGCAGGCAAAGTCAGGAAATCGAAGCAATTATCCGGCAGCGCCCACAAGGTTCCACCAATATTCACTTTTCTGATCCCGTCTGGCAAGCAATTGTAACAAAAATCATGGGGAAAAAACTCACAGAGGGAGGAGACAACAGAGAACAGGGAAAAAAGGAAAATAATATTTACTTTGCCATGACAATGTCGCTTCAGTGTCTCCACTGAGACAAGCTTTTTGATGGTGTGCGAGTCTATTCCAGATTATCTGAGGCACAGACACAGGGCGGTCATGGCTAAAGAGAGAGGGACTGTAGTTCCGGAGTTCAGGAAGGAACCTTCCCTGGGAACTGGGAGAGGGGAGGGACTCCGTCTGGCAACAGCCTGGTATTATTGGCTTCTGATTGGGGATTATGTTTTTAATTGACAAACTTGAATAGCTAACGACGTTGTCAGCAACATGGAAGAACAATCGCTATGAAAAAGTGCCGACAAGCGAATGCATAACAATCAGGACTCGGGAGCAAAAGAGGGAGCACTGGGACTGGGATTGGAAATTTGATATGCAAGCGCAGTGGGATAAAATTACGGAAATCGGAGGAGTTGGCAGCGAGTTCGTGGAAACTTGCCAGCAGCGAAACGCTTTGAGGCACTTATTGCCACTGATTGCAGCTACGAGATGCAAATTATGATCCCTCAAAAGGACAAAGAAAAGTCAAGAAGCATTTTGATACAGTTTCTCATATTAAGGGTGCAAATAAGTCGTAGGACCAAAGGTGGTCTTTAAATCAAGAAACACGATATTATGCTAACTCGTTCTTTAGTCACTAACTAACTAACCAATATCGGCACTAGCTCTGACTAATTGACAGATTGACATACCGAAATAGGTTGATGGCTTGGGGCTATGGAATAGTTGATTGAGCGAGCGAAGTGGTTGCGCACACAAACGCATTGGAATCCCTAAATTGTTGACAATATTTACCCCCAAACAATTACGTAATTAACAAAAGGTGTTGGCCAAGTTCTGCACAGCACTTAACACACTCTAATCGGATTATGACCATAAAACACACACACACCCACGCACACGCAAGTCCTAGGCACACACATAGACTCTCTCGCAGGCATTCAGCAACAACTAAACCAACAAAACAAATTGGATAAACATTACGACAATTTGAACAATAATTCTGATTACAGAATTTGCTCGTCCTTGTGCTCCGTGTGTGCCCCTTGATCTCCCCCACTCACTGGAAATTTGTGCAGCCGCAGATGCAATTAAATGCAAATCGATTTTGTTTGTATTTTGGGCGTCCGTAAACCAGGCACGCCCACCAAAAATGTTTTGTTTTTGTGTGTGGGTGTCATCATGATGGCGCCATAAAATGCAGGCCAACGAAGAACAATGTCCTGTCCTGGCTGAGTATGGAATTATTGTGTGTAAACTGGTTAGTACGGAGATTTAATCTAAGTTACTTATTTTATAACCAAAATTTAATATTAATAAAGTTATATTTAATTTATTTATTGACTTAAACATTCTTTAAATTTATACAACTACTAATTTATAATAAGAGTGATTAAAATATATACTTAGTAATGTATTATATCTTTTTAGTGTGTTCAAGTTTGACCCTTTTTGTCATTGTAATTATTGTGGCTGCCAATCTCAAGAGGACATGAGAGTTATCGCCTTAATAAGTGTAATTAATTGAAATTAATGTCAGCTCATGGGACAGCTTATTAATTCATCCAATTATATTTATTCGACAGAGAAATTGGGAAAGAGGAACTAACTTAGACTTTGGGCGCAGCCTTTTCAACTTTCCCAAAATTACTCACACGTAAAACAATAAATTTTCATAATATCCAGCGGATCTACACGTGTAAAGTGCAAAATTGCAGCATCAGCGAAATGGAACGAAGTGGCAGACTCACCAGTTAGTTAGGGATGGATATTCCATGGCTTGCTCGACGGTAAAGATGGCCGTTATTTGTATGCAAAGCACAGGGCCAAGACCCAGCAGACCAGCATCTCATCTCCACCTGAACTACTCAGAGTTAGTCCAGGAAAATTTGGAGGAACGGAACCAGGTTGAGGTTCAGAAAATGGTTCAGGAAACAGCGACAAGAAGCGGGCAACACAACGAGAAACGTGTTTCAATTTTTATGACATTTCAATGCAGTTTATGTCAGCGAAACGGGGATGAAAATGGTCAGTACACCGAAAGAGCCGGGGCGATACCGAAAAAGCTCGTTACAATTTTGACAATTCAAATTTGCCGCTGGCAACTTGAAAAATGTATGCACATTTTTCATCCAACATGCAACATATTTCTGGACAGTTTGCAACCATTCAATTGAATTGTAAAAATCTTTTAAAAATAATCGAAAAAATAGAGCCACAATCAGTAGGAAAGATGGAACCATTTGTGAGCATATACTCATACGCCCTGTGGTGGTGCTGGAATTCCCCAGCCCCCTTTGTAGTCCAGAGAGAGCTACCGACCGATAAGCGATATTTTTGTGGGATTTGCATATGAAACACATTAAAGAGAAGCCTCCGAAAACTGGCCATTAGCTGGAACTGACTACCAAACCTGCATTGCCTGAAAAATTACCTGGAGCTCATTTAAAAATGTTTGGCACGCAGCTCCTTGATGTTCGTTTTATACACTTTTATGTGCTAGCACAGCTCGAAGGCATTATTTATAGCCGAAACGTTTTGCAGCCATATAAACATTTATGCGAGAAATGTTGCATCTTTTTACACGTTGAAAAATATCCTATAGTTTATTTTAAGTATAAGAAATAAGTACCCTTTAAAAGTACCCTTTACGTACCCTTGAAAATTAGTTGAAATATTATGAAGCTAGTTGGAGAATGTAATTATTTATTGCAAACCTTGCTAATTAATTTTTACACTACAACATTTTTCTATGTGTATCTTTCATATATTTATTTGTTACGTTCGAAGAAAGCAACATAATGTTGAAAAAAGTGCTTTAAAGTTGCTGCAAACTCATTAAACAGGACTTAGACAACTTGCTGCTGTTGCCTGTGATTCTTGATGTTTACAGGAATTTCCAGATATAATTTTCAATGGAAATATGAATCTTTTATGTCCCGCCAGTATGTGGGTGTTCAATGCCAGAACATATATATATATATAACAATTTACAGACGGATCCTGACTGTTAACCTTTTTCTCCAAGCTCCTGGGCGTAGTCCTGAGTAGCTGGGAAGGGCAGAGAACATCATCAACAGCAACTTAAGTAGCTCAATAAATCCTGGGCTTAACATTTGTTGAAGCTTTTGCCAGTTGGCAAACGTGACTTGAGTGCGACACAAATGTGGGAACTGCGTACTGGAGTCCGTCTATCTGTCTGTCTGACTGCCTCGCATATGGGAGACCGGAGCCTTCAAGTAAGCAGTAATATTTTACAAATGCTTTCATTGAAATGCAAAAGCTTCTTTCAGGCCTCGGTTACGTGGCCGCTTGTCTCTGTTTCTGGCACCTGGATTTTCCAGTTCCTTCGGGAAGCGAGTGAGCGTGATAAATTAATGCATTAGATGAAAGTGCTACCGGTTTGGGGGAAGGCTACTCAACTGAGGTTAAAGTTATCAAATGCACGTGCAGCTGAACCCAAAACCATTCAAAATTGGGACCCTATGACCATCGAAAGCAAACCAAGCAAATTCCAAGGCAACCTTTAGTGGCTGTCAATTGGGGGGCTCTCAAGGACTTCATCAAACGTCAGCTTCGGTGACTTTGGCTCGGCATTTGCAATTAAATTTAATTAAAAGGTCGGAAGCTGGCTGCGTCGTCTTATCTATTCAAGTCCATCATTCAGAAAGTCCACTTAACAATTCAGTTATTCAAATTAAGGCGCGTACAGTTGGGGGAAAACAGGTAGAAGGAAAATGGAGACAGCGGAAAAAATTTTTATCAAGACCCGGCGACACAGACTGGCCGCGGATTATTTTAATTTTATTCATTGTGCACACAAAGATAAAAGGTGAAAAGTCTAAATGAATTTTAAATGCTCATTAAGCATACGACCCGTGGTCCGCCCTTTCTACGCTTTTATTTCCCTCATGTTTTATTTGAACGAAAAAGAGTTAACTCTAGATAGTCATATATTCATAAAATTATATTTTAAGAATGACGGTTAAGTAAGAAGTCAAAGGGTTACGGAAAAGCAAGCATTTACCTTTGCCTTGCGTAGTCAGGTGTAATTAAAATATATCGCTGTTTATTATTAATGTGACTTTTCTGATTGACATTAATTTAAACCTTAAACGAAATAAAATTGGCCCTTAGTTGCCTTTAAATTTAATAAAGAAATTACAGTCATTTTCAGGATATCTATTAGCTTAAAACCACAGCTTAATTTTATTACTCCAATCTAATCGGGAATCCTGAACAGCTTAGTCCATCGAGCTATATGCTCCTAAATTAATTGATAAACCCTAGGAAAAGGCGGCCAGACAAAGGCAGACGTTCGACCCAACTAGGGCCATGACTTATGGGCTAGTTAAATAAATTTATGCTCTGTGATTTTCGCATAAAATTGATTTATCACATTAACCGCAAAATGAATTGGGGAATGGTAATGGAGACTGGGAGGGAGTGGGACGTGGGCGTGGAGTTGGACTTCATTTCATGCTTGTTGGCTTTGTGGCTCATCAATTGCCACAGAAGTGCAGGGGGAGCGAAGAAGGATATGTGTTGGCCATATGAAATGGCATTAGATGACCCGAAAGGGGAGAGGCCATAAATCCCACTGGATAGTAAGGTCACCAGCTAAAAAAAATTGTACAACATTTCATATGGGTTTTTTGTCATGCTCAGTGTGCCTGTGCCTGTGTGTTAAGCCACCGCAAAGAAGGGTTAATGGTGCGGTTTTTCCCTTTCCTCTTCTTGTCCTTATTTTTTTCTCCGCTGTCCCTGTGTTTTTCTTCCAGAGAATTTATTACATTTCTAATGAAATATTTTGAACGGACTAAAAGCAAGCTCGTAAGCGCATTTATTTCAATTCATATTTCTGCGGAAATCCTTGAGATCCTGCCTGGTCGCCTGGGATAATCAACATAATGAGTGAGCGCATTCAGGCGAGCTCTCTCAATGGACCGAGCCCTTGGCAGGACGAAACTAACCCAGCATCCAAAGGCGAAGACGAGTTGTGTCAGAAACAAATGCTTTTCATTTCAAATGCAGCTGTTGCTTGGTTGCCAGTATCTTGCCCCTGGGGAGCAAATTTCTTACCCAACAGCAGCTACAGCCATGCTCAAAATAGGAGTGGCCAGGCTGTAACCAATTTTCTATAAAAGATTAGTTTATTCATCAAAATGTTTATCATATTAATTCTCAAAATAAAAAACGCAAATATGTCTGTTAAAGCTAGCTAGAACTTTTAATATTTATAATATATATATTTATATATTAATTTATAATATATAATATTTATAATCTTTATATCTTATAAATTTCAAATCGCTACCCAAATTGAATTATTTTTTCAAGAGAACTTGTACCCCGCTCCTCGAAGGACAACAGATGTTCTCTGTCTTTCTTTTTTATTTGTCGCTCAATGCTGTAGTAAATATAATGTGCATAGATTCATCTTCGAGGTGCGGAGGAGGTGAAACATGTCCTGTGGTTAAGCTTAGATAAGTTCGCTATGCACTGAGCGAAGGTCTTCCCTGCCGGCTTGTAATTGGAATTGACATGAATCCAGATTGGGTTTTGTTTTCGGGGCTCCGTACAAGTTTCCGCATGTATTGCTTGTTCTATTTTGTATTTGGATAATGGACAGCAGAAGGTTACAATACTCTTTTGCATATTTGTTTTTCAGCAGAAAGAAAGGTTTTTTTCTGCCGTTTGATTTGTGCAGGACTTAACGGCAGGAAGAAAAATGAGCATCGAATGCGTACGCATACGCATTGGGGCATTAGCAGGATTTGTCCCTCACACATCCTCGCACACACGAGCCATAAAACGGCATCAATTGTATGGCAGGAGCCGCTGGGAGCAGCAGCTTGCCTCAAGGCGTTTATCGTTTGTAAAATTCTAGATTTGCATGTATTTGCTTGTCATAAAAAGGAGCTGGGAAAAAGAAACGTATAAGGGTAGCAAAAAATATAGCAAAATGTGTTTACATGTTTATGTATGCCAAAGGAGGGGGACACAAAAAAGGAGCTGCTGGATTACGCATATGCAATGTGTGCCAGCCACTTTGTGATACAATGCCCGGGCAAACTGTTTCACTCAACGGATAGAAACACCATCTTGCCTGATTTCCCAGGCACTTCCACTAAATTCACGAGTTAAAGACACTGAGCGAAGTGCTGGGCGTGCGTGCTTGAAGCAATTAAATTTGAGTAGGCCATAAAACTTGTTGACAATTTTCGGGGAAGGCGGTGGTTTTGCGGTGACCAATGCATTAGCAAAACACAATTTTGGTTTATAATGATATCTATGAAATGTCAACGACTGTATGTGTGCGGTGATTTAAGTTATGATTATGGGCTAGAAACATGCAAAAGCGATGCTCGCATAAAGTTTGCCCCTGGAATATTATCATTGGTTAAAGAAAGCCTATTAAAATATGCAGAAATAGTTTTACGGAAAAATAGCCAAAGCCAGTAAACAAATAAGATAAGCCACAAAGGCGAAACTTTTCTAAAAATGCATTTTATTTCATAAATATTTTGTTTTTTGTTCGCCCACAAGTTCTTTCTCTTCTCCGTTCTTTTGATAAGAAGTATATCCTTTCAATTTTTTCTTAGTATTCAACTGCAATTCAGATTATATCTTAACCATTTTATTTGCCTGAAAACGAACTCATTTTTTCAACAGTTCACCCTTTTTGATTGTGCGTCGCCCACGGAAATGTCAGTTAATTGAGTCGTCCTGTTTCTGCCACCGACAGGACTCGACTTAATTCAACGTCTGCCTCGGCATCTATTTTTCTTAGCCGTTTCTGGGCTGCTGCTGCTGCTGCTGCTGCTGGCATTTGCATGCTTATCTCATTAGCTACCAAACAAGTTCATTTGCCAAAGCCATGGGCACGTCCTGAGTTCGCCGTTTGACATTGGCAAAGTAACTTCCCTTTTGCTCCGTTCACCATTTGCATGCAAATGTTGTTATCCCGGCGATGTCCTTTTAACTCTTGACTGCTCACAAAGGCGTGGTCTGGGACCACTTTAGTCTTGCCGGTCTCCTCCTTCAAATGCCGCTGCACTTGACACGATTTTTTTCCTGCGCCCTGCAGTCCATGAAAATAGATTTCCATTCGAAACAATTATAGCTTTAGTTTCGCCATTGTTACCAGCAGATGATACCCAGCAGCAGCTGCTACTTTAAGCCAATAAATATGGGATGGGCGGGAAGTGGGACAGCAACTTTCACCTGGCTGAACCAATTTCAAAGGGCCAACAGCTACGCAGGCTGTGGACTGGAAATGATGTAAATTTAAGTGTGCTTTTTTCCCACTGCATTTTTCTGCATTTCCCATGTTTTCCAGGGAGTTTTTCCTCGAGTAGCTTGTTCATGGCTCTGGAAAACACGATGAGCTAAGCAGCCTCGAGGCTAATGGCGGGTTGGATGGGTTAAAGTAGCGACTTCGCTGAGCAAGCTCAGCTTGCTTCATTCGCTTTTCTGCTTTTCGGTAATTGTTTTTACAGTTTTTAATCTTTGCTTCTTTTATGATAATTCTGTGTATGCTAGCTTTTTTAAATCAAAAAGAAACTAGACAATTTAAATTGAGATTTTCAACGACCTCGGGCTGTGCACTAAACTAAAGCAGAAGGAAAAACCCATCAAAGACCGAGCACCGAGCTGAACGTGACTCAAAGCACAAGTTATTATATTTTGTGCGAAATAAGTGTATATGAAGTTTAAACCTTTTTAGTATTTATTTGTCTTTTTGTAACAGTTTTATGATTTTAATGGTCATCCACACTGCTCCCAGCGGTGCATATAAATGTTTGGACATTTTTCAGAAATGTAATTGAACTGCAATGGTCAGTAAGGTGCCTGCAACTCGTTTATCTGTTCAGAAACGTGAAAAATCATTGTTACAGAAAATCAAATAAGATTCTCTCGTTTCTAGAGTCTGAGAAGGCAAATGTAAGTAGAAGTTCATTTAATAATATTTATAAAACCACTCTTATATATAAATGCATCGTGTTCAATTTTATGGGAAGATAATATTACTGTGATATCTCTTTGTAGCGTTTTATTTATAAAATAAGTTAGTTAGCTTAAGGACTATTCAACTTTCTATACATAATTAAAAGCAGCATAGTTTTTATATTATATTAATTGTTATATTTTAAGTATTAAAAGTTTTAGGAAAAAGGTTCTCAATTTATTACTTCTTTGTATTTTCTTTTCAAGGAAGTAATCAATTTTTTCCCTACGATGATGACACTCACTGTCTCTCATTCACCAAGTTTTCCATGGAAAGGGTTTGTTTTTAAACTCTTTAAATAAAATTGCCTTCCACTCGGGCTCGCAGACAGGCCCGACTGCTGCTTCAATCTTTCTGGCACTTTGCACATGGAAGAGGCAGCCACCTGAAGAGCATTTTGTCAGCTCTGCTGACACTCGAGTGTCAGACAAAGTAAACTAATGACGACAGCCGGGCAGGATGTGCATAAGTGGGACACTTTCAGGTGACTTATGGCCAAGATCGCTTGACATAATCTCCGGTTTCGGTTAACACACATGCCAGCGGCTCAATCATAAGATCAAGCAAATATCAAAGCCATGAATATCCATTGGGTAAGATTTTCATTTAGCATGTGCATAATTCAGGGCATTGAGTCAAACATTAACTTCAATATTTCTTTTTTATTTAACCTTTAAGTCAACTGTGATAAATTAAATTTAACTAAAGGTATTTGTATGAAAAAGCTTACCTTTCCCCAAATTAAGCTTGTCAACAAATTTAGATTTTAAGAAATCTTAATGATTAATAATTTATTTAATGAAAAATATGCTGTCTCTACTAAAAATGCAATTAGTTCGTGTGATTTTAAATTGGCTTAGAATTTACTGCATGTCTTTATTTTAAAAAAAATTTGTATTGGATTTGATTTTCAATATTCGTTTTTCTGCCATTAGTTCGATCCAAAAAATAACCAATTTTCTCCATCAAACCCCTCTTGCAACTGCACTCCACCAGCAGCACCACTTCTCATTATCATTTATGCACATTGTTATGAACTTTCGACTCTGGACGGCAGCCCCCCTAGCCCGAGTTCGTCCGAAAACCATTTCAAAATTGTCACTCATAAAAGTTTGATGTTGACAATTACGTATACGCAGCGAGGACGCTGATTGTCATTCATTTTAGATTGCCATTTCATAACTGTGTGTCCGTCGATTCCTGCCTGTCCTTCTCCAAATATTGTTGCAGTGTCCATTTGTGAGTGCCATCGAGAAAAGTTCGCTGTGCCTGTGTCGTTTCAGCTCATAACAACTGACAACTGTGGAAATTAATTCGGCCACGCCCCCTCGCCCATGGCCGCCTCCACTCCACCCTTAAGTTTGGCGCTTGAACTTATTTGCCGGCTTTTACCTGCAATTAGACGCAATTAAAATCGCAAAATGTAATTTATTTTAATTGCTGTTTCAAACAACTTTTTGGCCAAAGCCTCAAAATGTTTCGCTCGTGGAAGAAGAAGGGGTGGTGGCTGCTGATTTCTACATGTTTAGATAAACTTTCCCGAAGTGCTTTCAAAATAATAAAATTATGCACGCAATTTTGGTTGTGAATTTGATGAAATTATAAAGTTTTCCTCGCCACGGCCAACGGAACGAAGTGCAAAAGGTTGTCTTACTTAAGTGCTGACGAACTGGGCGTATATTTGATGCCAGTGTCAGGGATGTTTTCTGTTTGGCAACATATATTAAATAAAGACAAAGAAAAATTACAAAAGCATTTAATTTTTGTGACGCAGCTAAGAAAACGGCAAATACAAAGCGCAAAGCGTGCGTATACTTAATATCCGCTCGAGCAATCAGCCAAAAAAGATCCAACGCAAAGCTAAGAGCTAATTGAAGGGATAAGTAGTCTACTCATAGAGGCACTTAAGCTCCCATGAATATGTGAGAATAGCTAAAAAGCTGATTCAGGGACCTTATCTTAATCCCCACTTGTTGAGTAATTAATGCCACAAAAATCTGAGTGTTATCTTAACGTGATGCTGGCTGTCAATCCCTTAGCAGCCTGACTTTGATTAGAAGTTGAGCATTATAGGCAAACAAATTTACTCAATCGTCGGGTGGGAAATGATTCGCTTCCCACGCATAACTCACACATCCGGTTCGCATTTCTTTCGAGAACTTCACATTCACACAGCCAAGAGTTCCCGCCATATGTGCGGATGACAACAAAGTAAAGGAAGGATGTCAGGATTTTGAGGGGATGGAATTTATGTGTTAGGCCCTGTAATGCGATGCCAAAACAGGCAACGAAAATCCGTTTAGCTGACACGGCAGCCGGCGTTTGTGTACCTCATTTGGGGCTGAGCAAACAGAATCAAGCTCAGTCAAATTGCTTTACTTTACCGCAGATTAGTCGGGACAAGTCAGGGGGGTAATGGCAACCCAAGACACTTTACAATCTCATCACCATCAAGGGAAATATTTAAGTCTTTTCCGGGGTAAATTAAGTTGATTGGTTTATTTGGCTTCCCCAATAATTAACAGTTACCAGCATACAGCTAAGCTATTGATGAATTATTTCTGTATATTAAATTTAAGGTCGTTTTTAAGAAAAATATGATTTCATTTCAATTTACTTGCACAAAACCCATACCTTCTTTAGTGTTTTCTGTAATATTACTGTAGAAACATTTAAAAGACTAAAATGATTTGGTTCTGTTACCCTTGTACCCCCCGAAAGTTGCCTAAGCTTTCGTAAAAAAATATTATGTAAATACAAGTTGAAAATGAGTTAAATTTCATTTAACAACTTTTCTCCCAGGACCAAAATTTATGTGTTTCTGGGTCAGTTCAACAAAGATAAACATTGCAAGTTAAGCTTGTTCATAACAAGCCAGTAACAACCCAAACCGCAGCAGCAACCACTGCCCATTCCAATAAGCCAGATAACCGGCCAACAACACAAACAAGTCCTGCTCAATTCAGTGTTTCTTTGTATTTATTTTTTTTTTTTTTTGGTTTTTTGCCCAACTTTTTACTGGCAGAGACAAAACACCTTGGGGCTTGAAAGTTAGGCGGGTTAAGCCAAAAAATAACAATAAAAATCACAATTCAATGGCTCTTGCTCGAGGTTGTGTAAGCAATGGCAGAGTCAAAAAGTGAGAATTTAATGTTTTCAATTAGCTACCAGACGAGTGCTTTGGCCTTAAGCAAAATTCTAAGAAACACAAGGGCTGGCTAAAGTCTCTCAGACTTTCTGTAAATTGATGGTAAATTTAATACAGCCAAATGTGGCTCTTTAATTGTTGAAAATGTGAAATGTGATAGCAGAGTTTGTGAATTTAACAATTTATTGAAACTAGTATATAATTCAATACATTTTTAATAAAGAAAAGATTTATTTGTAGTATCGTTATGTATAAAAGTTTTGTTGAAATGAAACTTAAACTTTTCTTGTTTTTCACGCTTCAAGAAACTTTAACATTGCAGAGATTAGGACCTGCATACATTTTTAATAACATACTTATGGAACGAGCAAATAAAACTTAAAATGGATTGGAATTTTCAATTTAAAGAGAGCATTAAAAGAATTAATTTATTTATTTTTTATGTTTTACAATATATAATATGAAACTTTCGGTCGAGCTCAAAATGGTGATAAATATTTTATTGCATTCTCTGATTACGGAGCGAATGCTTTTAGCTTTAATTGTGAAAAACGGTTAGACGAATTTTCCAGCAGCTGAGGCGCAGCCAATTTCCCATCTACCAATTGTCTATTGGCCGAGTTAATGGGCTTGGCTGCGAAAATTATATGCAACATAACAGCCGCGGCCTGGCGGAAGGCACACAAATGGCGGGCGCTGGCCGAAAAGCGGAAGTGCTGCTGGCATGCCACGCCTATTTATGTGCTTTTAACATGGGCGTGAATATTAATGCTTCATATTTGGAAAGTTTGCTTGCTGCGGTGGGCGTTTTTGGCTGAGCCACATCGGGGCGGCTTGTTGATTTAATTTGTGCTCCTCCATCTGAAGGCGTATAATTATTTCGCCAATGGGCGTGTTCCACAATGTTCCTTTGGCAATTTATGTTCTACGGCCAGCCCGCTCGCGTGCTGGACGGGAATAGGTCTCTCTTCACGTCTTTCTATCTGGGCTCTACCCCGGGTTTTATGTCCTTTCGGTTTGTTTTATTTTTCAATTGCCCCGTTTGCCGTTCTGCCGCTTTCCTCAAAACTGTTTAGCATGCAGCGCACACAAGGCCGTGAGTGTGTTTCTCTGCCGGAGAGGATATTGTATAAGTTTGCTATCTTTATGACCTCTACCCTGGCAGATACACACACAGACAAGCACACACAGACCGCCATCGGGTAGATTAAAGTGTTAATATTTAATGCGCGCGTCGCTTTGAATTATTTGAGCCGTCTGCCTTCCTGACTAACGCCGCGGGTTTGTCTGGCTTTGTCAATATTTTTCTGCGTTCGATGCCGATTTGCCTTAAAGGCCGCTTCCGTGTTAAATGCCTGTCAAATATTGATTTGCCTTTCGGCGTGGCTTTCCCAAAGCATTAGGCCAACACGTTTTGGTATCCAACATGTTAACGGTCTTTTTTTTAAAAGCTGTAGAAATAGAAATTCAACTTTAACTTAACTTTTTGGTGATTCGTCAGTGACGTTCATTTAGTGACGTAAAGATAAGACTTTAAATACGGAAACGTATTATCAATATAATAAATATAACCTTAACTCTCGATACATCAACGCCTCGAACGGCGCATGTTTATTCGGTACTTAAGAACCTATATCATTCATAAATGGGAGATAACAAAAAGTTATAATTTTCGGCGATTTTTGTTCTCCTTAAAAATAGAGCAACAAAAGAGAATTCCCATGAATTCCATTTAGTTTCTAATTAAATCTAATCGAAGTGTCATTAATATAAGTTATCAACTCCATATCAGGGAATACCTCTAGCTATAAACAAGTGTGTTGGCCCAGACGGAAAGTCAGTGTGGAATTAAACGCGGAATAGGATAGTCTTCTGAAAATAAAAAATAAAAACGCGCACTTGTTATGAAAGGTAAAGAATTAACATACAAATGATTGCTTTATTCCAAAAATAAATAAATACAAATATCAGAAGTACTCTCGGCAACCAATTAAACAGATTTTCTCTTTTGGTGAACATAAAAATGAAATGTGACATAAAAGTTTTTCCACAAGCTTTTCTACACAATTAATACTCAGAATTACCGCAAAAAAAAAATACATTTGTTAAAACGAAATGAAAACCATTACATTAGATGAATATATTTTCTAAATGTGTAACTGTCTTAGGTGTACTTATCGTAGAAGTGTTTAAAATTAATTAAGGCTGAATTACGCTATCTATAATCTTTAGGAGCAAGGTACTCCAGTTAAATACTAATTAATTCTAATCTCTGAAGTGTTCTTATATTTTACAGTCAACACTTCCAACCCTTTGCCATGGGTTCTGGTGATCGTAGCCGTGTTCTGGAGCTGGCAACTGAATGTTTTGGCTCACGAAACTTGCAACAATGAGCAGCGATACGAGAACCAGGTGATGTGCGAAGGCAAAGAGTTTGGATGCTTGGTTCCCTATCCAGATAACTGCAGTCTCTTCCTGGTTTGCGATTGTCTGTATCCCACGGTGAAGGTTTGTCCGGCGCACTTATGGTGGGACAATAAGACGCAGCTATGCAATTACCCGCAACAAGTGGACTGTGTTTACTATTCGATTGAGACCCCTGAGCCCACGGATGGTACGACACAAATTACTCCAGGATCTACGGAAACAACAACAAAAATAAGTCCAAATATAACAGATAACACTTCGACTACAAAGGTGACTTTCACTACTCCATCACAAACCTGGCCAACTTCCAGCTGGGATCCGCCGCCAGCACCGCCTGGAATTTCGGAGGATTATTGTAAGAATCAGAAGGATGGCTCTGTGCATCGGTATCCCTACGACTGCCAGGCCTACATAAACTGTACTAGTGGCTGGCCTGTGCTTAATTACTGTGATCCCGATAAGGTATTCAATGAGCTACTGGAAATCTGCGATACTCCCGAAGTTTCGGATTGCGAGGAGTTGCCCTTACCTACATCGACCACAGAGGTGACGACCATTTCAACCACTGAAAAGACGCCAACGTCAACCACGGAGCTAACGCCTACTTCTACCACCGAAGAGGATGTAGTGTGTGGTCCAAGTCCAGAGAACATTCCGGAGGATTACTGTGAGCCCTTGGGAAACGGCTTCTATGAGTATTTCTACAACTGCAGTGGGTACTTGGCCTGCCGAAATGGTTGCACCGATCTGGATTACTGCCAGCCGGACAAGCTCTTTAACAACTTGCTTCATATCTGCGATACTCCCGATTCGGTGCCGTGCGATCCCATGCCATATCCTACAACTCCAGGAGTTACAGAAAAACCCACTACTCTTACAACTCCAACCACAATACGTACGACAACATCGGAAGGAAATGATAGCACAACATCAACAGCAATAACTACAGAAACGATCCCAACCACTACGACTGGACTTCCTGCCGATGTTGATCCGAATGATTGTAAGGGTCTGCCTGATGGCACCATTATCGCGTATGCCGGAAATTGTTCGCAGTACTTGATCTGTAAAAATGATCAAGTGCAAATGGGTGAATGCCCTCCCACGCTGCTCTTCAATCCCATTTGGCTTGTGTGTGATGAGCCAGGGGATTTTACATGTCTGGGCGACCTTACCACCACACCTATTCCAACGACTAAGCAAACAACGACCACCGAGCAAACTACACCTTCTCCCACGACTACCTCCACACAAGCCACGACCTTGGGACCCACTGAACTCTGTGAAGGCCAGCCACTGGGGACTTCGTTTGCTTATCCCGAAGATTGCAAGAAATATTACTTATGCATGGGCGATGGGGGAAAGTGGTTAGTGGCAACCTGTATTTATGGCAGTTACTTTGATCCGAGCAGCGGAGAATGTGGGCCCGATGTCTCACCTGATGCCTGCAGGCCTGTAGAATCCACAACTACCACAACCACAGTGGCTACAACGACAACCGAAAGGATTACCTCCCCGAAGACAACAAGTGCAGTACCCTCAACCACCCAAAAGATACCGACCACCACAGAGGCTCCTTCGACGGGAGTTTGTGCCGGTCGAGACGAGAACGAGAATATAGCTTATCCCAAGAACTGCAACAAGTATATCGTGTGCGTTTCACCGATACCCATAGCCTTCTATTGCCCCGATGAGACATTCTTTAGTTCTAAACTGGGTAAATGCATTGGGAGCTGGGAGGATAGTGACTGCGAAGGAGATCAAAGCACTACTACTGCAGAGCCTGGCATCACGAGACCACCGCCAGAGCCCACAATGTGCACGAACAGCACCCGGGATACGTTCCCATATCCAGAGAACTGTCAGTGGTTTATCCGCTGCGTGGACGATTACATCTTTATGATGGACGTCTGCAATTGCGGGGAATACTACGATCCTATTAGTGAAAAATGTGGAGCAGATGTACCATCTGATGCTTGTCGCTGGGATTACTCATCAACTACTTCTACTACCAAAGAGCCGACCACAACCTCACCGGTTACGAGACCACCCCCCCAAAAAGGACCCTGTGACGATGTAGACGATGGTGCATTGGTGCCTTATCCCAACGATTGCTCGAAGTACATCAAGTGCAGTCGACCAATCGCAGAAGCCTTTGATTGCGACGAGGGAGATGAATTTAGTGTGGCCCTGGAACAATGTGTGGAGGCTTCGCTGGCCAATTGTTCTATTACCACGACCTCTAAGCCATCAGAAGGGACAACGACTCCAAGTGGAGGCGATTCAACGTCTACCTCTCCAGAATCAACAACTGTAAATCCTACTACACCACCAACAAAGTCGACAACTATATCAACTACTGAGTTCACGACGGAATCGTCAATTGAGACAACCTCAGTGACACCAACAGAATCCACCACACTTTCAACCACTCAACCATCTACAGTAACTTCGACCGAAAACCCCACAGAAAGCAGTACATTGTCCACAACCGAGTCAACTTCTACTGAAACACCAACAGAATCCACTACAATTTATACCACCTACGAGCCCGAATCTTCTTCGACAGAACCAGGAACTACTACTGCAAACCCAGGCGGTGGAGTTTGTGGAGGAAAGACGGACGACTCTTTGGTGCCATATCCTAGAAATTGTAGCAAGTACATAGTGTGTCAATATCCTATACCCGTCGGATATGACTGTCCAATTGGTTTGGAGTTCAGTCCCACGGAACTGACTTGCATGGATCCCGAACTTGCCGGCTGTAGCCCGACGTTAACCACTACTGAAAAGCCCACAACTGCAGCATCTACAACACCTTCTACAACAGAGTCGACAACACTTTCAACAACAACAGAATCAACAACAATTTCAACCACTGCCAAGACAACAACCGAATCAACAACAGTGGCAACCACTCCGAGGACTACGATCGAATCAACAACAACCGATTCAACAACAGTATCAACGACTCCCAGAACGACATCAGAGTCAACAACAGTTTCAACAACTATCGAATCAACAACAGATTTTACAACTTCCGAGGCAACATCGGAATTA
Source organism: Drosophila kanapiae (assembly GCA_008042475.1). Lineage (NCBI taxonomy): Eukaryota > Metazoa > Arthropoda > Insecta > Diptera > Drosophilidae > Drosophila > Drosophila kanapiae. The sequence goes on along the minus strand of VNJM01000155.1, from coordinate 6,211 downwards.
ACGACAGTTTCCACTGCCAAGACAACAACCGAATCAACAACAGTTTCAACAACTCCCAAGTCAACATCCGAATCAACAACAGTTTCAACAACTCCGAAGTCAACATCCGAATCAACAACAGTTTCAACCACAACAGAATCAACAACAGCGGCAAGCACTCCAATGACTACAATCGAATCAACAACAACCGATTCAACAACAGTATCAACGACTCCCAGAACGACATCAGAGTCAACAACAGTTTCAACAACTACCGAATCAACAACGGATTCTACAACTTCCGAGGCAACCTCGGAATCAACGACAGTTCCCACCACTCCAAAGACTACAACCGAATCAACAACAGTTTCTACCACTCCAAAGACTACAACCGAAGTACCGCCAATAACTCTCGATCCATATACTCCAAATATTTGCTGTGGTCAACCCTTGGGAACTCTGCTCGCGTATCCAAACGATTGCAGTCGCTACGTCGTTTGTGACTATCCCATTCCGTATTCAGTGGATTGTGACGAGGGAACGGTCTTCGACGATAAATTGCTTCAGTGCACAGCAACACCCAATGAGCGGTGTCTGTTTATTCAAATCTAAATGTATCAAATCAATAAAGTCTGGACCCACTCGGGCTTTGCTTCATGCGTTGAACGATCAAAATCGTACACGGCTCCATTGCACATAAAATTCAATGATCTTTTGCGTATTTTTTTAAGATAATGTCTGCTGATCAAACAGCATTTAATTTTCTATAAATAATGAATTGCTTTCACTTAAACGGAAAATTTCCCAGTAGCGTATTTACCAGGTGCTTACACCAGATCAGGTCCATCAATCTCGGCCAAAACTATAGCTTCGTGTACACCATGTACAGCTTTAATTTCTGTGGTTCTTCTTGTATGGCGAAATATTTTCAGGGCCATGGCCAAAAATTTAAAGGATGTTGCCGAAAGATTTCAATTCTGAATACCTAAGAATGTGTATAATATACACTGTATATGTATGTTTATATTTATACTATAATTAATATAAAAACTTTTTTTAAATAAGCCAGCTTGTTAATTTTGATTAAAATGAAGAACATTTTCATTTGGCAGTTTGGGTCAAGTGGTTTTTATAAGAATACCACTAGGTGCATAATTCTTCATATAAAAATATTGTACTATCAATTGAAGGACGACTAATAGATCGAATACATTTGATTTTTTATTGTGATGTATGAATAGGCTTGAGATGTTTATTGTGTGACATCCATTTGATGTCAATCGCGAAGTTTTGATCTTGTAGTAACAGCCAGATGCAGACATTTTATAAATTATTAAAACCTCGGGGCAGAAGGGAGAAGGCTTAACATTTAATATTTCCCTGTTCGATCGGGCTTGTTTGCTGTCGTGAACTGTGCTTACTTTTCCCCGCTTATGCTGGCTATTTCCCAAAGAACAAGTTGTTGGAAGCCAGTCGAGCAATGTCTAACAGCATTCGATAACTTATGCCGCAAATTGATTACTCTTTCAGGACTTTGAAAATGTTGGCCAAATTTTAATCTGCGAGAGCATTCAGGCATCGGACTTTCTTGCCCTCCAAATTCTCAACTTATGGCGGTTACTTTTAGCTTGTTGCTCCTAGTGCTGCTGCAACAACAAGTTTTTGCCAGTGCTTAAATATTAACAAGTGCATCAAGCCGGCAAAGTTTTCGGGCCAAAGTTTTGGGCCGGCCGCATAAAAAGACCTCGGAACTGCCGTTATTCGGAAAATCAATTACCGCACACATTGCCGGGGATCTGCGGCCACTTTCAGCCCTTCTCCACTCCCGCCCACATCTCACCGCCTAACTATCCTGCATCCTGCTGATTTGCCAGGGATAACGGGAAAGGAGTCGGAGTGGCAGGCACCCATCTTGTCTGGAGCTGATATCGCCGCAACGACAATTGACCGACATTTTATTTAATGTCGCCGTTCATTAGGCAGCCGCAGGCTTCGGAGAGTGCCTCCAACCGCAGTCGCATTTAGTCTGCAGCCGTTCACGTAAACAACAAGCAGACGACCAGGCGATATACACTGAAAGAAATGTAATTAATATTAAATTTACTTTAGGATGTGTGTAACTTATGGGATCCTTCTTCAATTTCGGAATGCTATATATCTATAAATATTTCATTTCTAAGATTGCAAAATAAAGGTACGAAAATAAAATAAAATAAACTCTTATATATTATAATTTTAAGTTTTTAAATAATTAGTCATGGAAAATGTCCTGAAACTCATGTGCATTTATATTAAATAAAACATAAGAAATACCTTATTCAGAAACTCTTTAATATAAAATTGCTAGACGCCTATGTTAGTCCAATATACGTTGTTAATTTTTTTTTACTTTAATTTCATCTGAAAAACGCTGCCAAAGTATCCTCAATATTTATTTCACTGCAAAGACGTAACCACAAAATTAGAAGCTGGTCGAAGTTGCTCCATTGCAGCTCTATGGCGCCGCCCCCTGCCCTGTCGCTCGATCATGTGTTTGTATCTTAATCTGATAAATACGTGGCTGGGCTCTCTCCGGTCCGCCGGTTGGTTGCGCCGAGTTCCTGCAGTCGGTTATTGATGGTCTGACCCTTACAGTTGGGGGTTTCCGCTGGCAGGCGAGTGCAGGGATTTTCCGCTGGCATAGCGCGAGCTGGAAAGCAGAAAAGCAGCTGAAGAGATACGAGCTCTGGTCACGAATCGAACGCTTTGCCGGCTTTAAGCAGCAACAAATTGCATATGCTTCGGGTCGATAAAGCCCATCGATTCGCAAAACTCTTTAAATCGCGTAGACATGAAATCTGTTTGCAGAAACAAACGTAATAATATTAATTTAAAATATTTTGCGGTTCACTGTGACATGCGGAAATGCAACCGCATCTCATTTATAAATTTAAACGCAAAAAAAAAAAAAAACGGAAAATAAAGGCAAAATCATTACGAAAAGCGAAAACACAATTTCTGTGTATAAACATGGGGAAATTTTTATTCCGCCATTGGCATTAAACATTTAAATCACATTTTCCCGCTTAACCATTAATGGTTTCAACAATTCGCCGTTGATCTGACTGTGCATTAAATCAGACGCATTATCTGCAAACCAGAAATTTATTCAGACCTAGCCAAGGGCCTGTTGACTTGACCCACAAACGAGATTTTCATTTAATTAACTTTCATGTATAGTTGTGTGTGTGTGTGCTAGCTTCAAGCTTCTCCCACAGTGATTTATGAGTTGCAGTCCTTCTCAGATGTCCTGCGGTGAGTGGGTCTGAATGTGTGGAGCGACAAAGTTTGTCCAAAGAATATTCGGAGACAGACCGGCTTTCCCCACACGGAGTACTGGCTTTTGAGTGTCAGTTACATTATTCATTCTAAGCAAAAATAAACCCAATATTTGCCTGGAAAGTTTTCTTTTGTAATTTTCTTGAATGCCGGTTAAATTACAAGTAGTGCAAACCAAATTGAATATTTGGCCCTGGGATTCAATTTTGCATGCTATCAAAATAAAATTCTATCAATGTGTCAGTCGCATAAAGCTGTCATCAGATTTAAAGCGTATAACTATGTGTCCCCTAACTAGCTTTGGAGCTGAAAAAACACAATTACAAGGTAATGGCTACTGGAGGATTGAATATTGAATTTAGTTTGCTGTTGCGTCTAACCCGAAACACTAAAGTTGATTACCCTTTTTGGGTGCTCCGTCACCTTGTCAGTTTTAATGGCAAAACTTTTTCACTTAACCTTAAGTCATGAATTGATTTCCTTTCATTTTAATTTTTTGTTTTCAACGACTTTGCACTTGCAGCAGCAGAAACTTCTTCCTACTGAGTAATGACTTTACATGCGTGTCAAACATGTGCGTATATACCATATCCATATCCTTCGCCACGTCAGGCTAAGCTGGTGTCATAAAGTTCTCATAAGTTTGCTGTCTGTCTCGCTGGCAGACTGCTGTATATTTGAAAGTCAAGAGTCTCAGTCTCCTCACTGACAAATTATGTAATATGTTTGCCGTATTAAAGTTAAACAAAGTTTGGCCATAAAATGGGGGAAATTAACTTTCGAAGAGGATGGGCGTTACACGGCATCTTAAACAACTCAATTTAATGGTTGCTGGCATAATCGGATTTCTTGTTGCTTTCTTGGATAAAGTCTTCTTGTGTTAAGAAAACTATTAAATCAATATTGCAAAAATAAAAAAGGAGTACATATTGGTTGCTATGATTAATTTATTCGGATTAAGCCAAAAATATCTTAAGGTTGTCAACGCATAAACTGTTAAATTACATAAAATTTATGAGCAGAGATTTATTATTTCAATGCCTTCAAAAATTAAAAAAGGATATAGGTCAAGGATATTTTTATGGTTAAATGAAAGATACTTGTTTTCTTAATATATTTCTTTGTTTATCTAAATGAAATTGCTTCCAAATTTTCTTCATTTTAAGTTGATTATTACACCGAAAATCAATTAAACTTAGGCTCATTTAGCACGTAAATCATCAAAACTCCATGAGAAGCCGTGAATATTAGGTTACAGCCACGCGATAATCGATATCTTCCATCGGGCAATTAATTATAGGCTCTTTGCCTAATGCTGGCTTACTCCTTCCAACCCAAAAGCGCTCCAGTGATCCTGGAGTCTGTTTCCATTGCCTCAGGGCCATCCAACTCATCGAGGATAATGAAAAATGAAAATTCGAGTAAAGTAAGTTCTGTTTGCGTTGTTCCTGCACTTCGTTCTTTACACATGCCTCCTTCATTCTGCATACATCAATAAACAATAACAGCAGGAACATCAATTTACATGTGCACGTCAGTGCGGGACAGGAGTTGTATGGGAAAGAAGGAGCCAGGTCCAGGTTCTTCGGCAATCATTCATTTTGTTAATGAATTGCCTCAACTCCAGCACAAGAAAGCCGAAGAGGCGGCTGCCGGGAAAGGCGATGTAAAATTAAAATGAGTACGGACATAAGGATGAAGCAATATTTCATTGTAAAATGGCTTACCATAATAATAAAAGCAGATAATCGAAATAGCAGACTATGAGTAACCTCTTACTTACATTTTACGATTAATTTATTTTGCATTTTTTTTGAGAAGTATTAATATTATTTTTATAATTAAAAGTATATAATTTCTTTTCATAATTAACTCGTTTTTAATCAGTAACGCCTATTTATGTTCAGTTCCAATTACCACTGAAAATATAACGTTAATTAAGGTTAATTAATTAACACAGACAGCTTAACCTTTCAATTGCTATTTATATGTACTTATTTGATACTGAAAATTCTATCGATGGGCAATCATAGTAATAATATTAAGAAATTACTTCTTTACTCAATATAAATATACCTGAAGCAAAGCGATATACCCTAGATAGTAGCAATTACCACGGAAAGAAAGAAAGATGCCAGTACAAGGTATAATTAATATTGCTCATACGCAGCGTCTACCCACGGAAATTACCTTTACAGACACACACGCACATGGCTTAAGCCGGATTGTTTTTTTTGTTGTTCTCTTTGTTTGGTGTGTTGAGTGGACATCTGGATATTTTCCTGGACATGCGATAAATCTTCAGAGCGCTGATTTCACATGTGCGAACCTTTGGGCAAATTTAGATTTATTTCCATACGTATGCAAATACATGGAGAACCGCCGCTGCCGCAAAACTTTTGACATATTTCACTTGGCCGCAAGACAAATGCCTTTTTAATGTCCATAAATTATGCGCTTCGACGTTATCGATGCCCGAATCCTATCTGAGCTAACCGAAATGTTTGGAAACAGCTCGGACATAAACATGATGTTTCTATGCTGTTCCTTGTGGAGAATGAAAATAGTCTGAAGCATTTTATGTGTGCGAAATGCTGCAGCCTGCACTCTTCCACATTTGTTGGGCATTTTCATGGGGATAAGCGGACACTTCCTCTCCCCCTTGGTCTCATAAATCTCCTTGTTTAGCTCTTGTGGAGCTCAGACCAAACAATGAAATTAAAAACATATTTTGTGCTCATTCTGGACGTGGCACAGTCGGGATTTAGATTCAATTAAACTGTCAACGGGACTGAGACTCACAAGAACCACAAACAAGCCGCACTCCCGCCTCACCTGGCGCCACTCAGCTGACAGGACGAAGGATACTTGCAATGTTTGTCATGTCGAGCAGCAGGCATTAAATTCGAATTAG
>VNJM01003525.1:0-61053 GCA_008042475.1 Drosophila kanapiae | reverse complement strand
TTTTATTATTAGTTTGTTTCTTTTAAAGGAAAGGGCCAGAAAAATGCCTCAAATGCATTTTCATTCATAAATATAAAAGGTGATTTTATTATTTTTATTTAATTGATGTTTTTGGAGTTCTTAGAGATGAAATTTTAGCATTTTTATTATTAGTTTGTTTCTTTTAAAGGAAAGGGCCAGAAAAATGCCTCAAATGCATTTTCATTCATAAATATAAAAGGTGATTTTATTATTTTTATTTAATTGATGTTTTTGGAGTTCTTAGAGATGAAATTTTAGCATTTTTATTATTAGTTTGTTTCTTTTAAAGGAAAGGGCCAGAAAAATGCCTCAAATGCATTTTCATTCATAAATATAAAAGGTGATTTTATTATTTTTATTTAATTGATGTTTTTGGAGTTCTTAGAGATGAAATTTTAGCATTTTTATTATTAGTTTGTTTCTTTTAAAGGAAAGGGCCAGAAAAATGCCTCAAATGCATTTTCATTCATAAATATAAAAGGTGATTTTATTATTTTTATTTAATTGATGTTTTTGGAGTTCTTAGAGATGAAATTTTAGCATTTTTATTATTAGTTTGTTTCTTTTAAAGGAAAGGGCCAGAAAAATGCCTCAAATGCATTTTCATTCATAAATATAAAAGGTGATTTTATTATTTTTATTTAATTGATGTTTTTGGAGTTCTTAGAGATGAAATTTTAGCATTTTTATTATTAGTTTGTTTCTTTTAAAGGAAAGGGCACCAGAAAAATGCCTCAAATGCATTTTCATTCATAAATATAAAAGGTGATTTTATTATTTTTATTTAATTGATGTTTTTGGAGTTCTTAGAGATGAAATTTTAGCATTTTTATTATTAGTTTGTTTCTTTTAAAGGAAAGGGCCAGAAAAATGCCTCAAATGCATTTTCATTCATAAATATAAAAGGTGATTTTATTATTTTTATTTAATTGATGTTTTTGGAGTTCTTAGAGATGAAATTTTAGCATTTTTATTATTAGTTTGTTTCTTTTAAAAATACCTTTATTTTTATTTAGCTTTGTAAACTAAAATAATTAGAATTTTAAATAAATTCGTAAATTATATTAAAAATTATGTTTACTTTTCCATTTAACGAACAAAATAATTCTAATTTATCATAAAAAATAACAAATCATATTACCCCTAATAGTTACTTTTCTTATTCAAAAGCCATTTTTTTTTAATTATAATTTGCCGGCAAAAACACACAAAAACATGGCAACTTGTGTGGTCCACCCAGACACACACACACACAATCTTTCGTATAAGAAAAGATGCTGCAAAAATAAGAAAAAAGCAAAGAAACAAAAACATCCTGCTGCTGCTCATAATTTAGCATCGAGAACATGCAAAAACAGACATCAAAGGCAACAAAAACAGCAACAAACACAAGCAATGTAAAGCTAACAAATTTGCCAACAGTTCGCGGCACGAACACAAGCACACTCAACCCAACACACACACACATACAGAGAGAGAAAAGCCTGCCACGCACGCGCTCCCCACAAGCAAACAAACAACACACACACACGGAGAGATAAAAGCCTCAGTGAGCAGCGCTGCCGACGCTGAAGGCCGACGCCAAAAGAAGGGTGGGTTGTCGGGAGGGGGGTGTAGTGGACCACCCACAACGCTCAATTTAATGAAGGCAGCAGCAGCAGCAACAAATTCATTTTTGGGTGGTCCACGCCGCAGCAACAACAGAAGGGAAAGAAAAACAGCAGCAAAATACTTTTGGGTGGTCTCTCTCGCCAAAAAGAAAAATAAACAAAAAGCAAATCAAATAAAAACACGCGAATAACAACAATAGAAATTAGCGGGCTTTTGCTCTCGTTTTTTTTTTCTTTCTTTGATTTCTGTGGCAATGAATGTCAAACTGAGCTGCTAAAACTGTACCATTTGGGAAGAAAATCTGGCAAAAAATAAAGTTTATCTGTTTATCTATTTAAATAAATAGAGATTAAACACTAGTATTTAAATAATATAGGTGCTAAGAGATAATGTCTATTTGTATCTCTTTTCTTATCTTTCGGGGTAAACATTGATGAAGTTGCTCTAAACATATATATTTTGTTTAAATTTAAATATATATTTTTTTAAATTAAAACACATACTGCAAAATTATATATACTAAACATAATACAATTTGTAATAATAGATTTTATTAGTTTAGTAATTAAATAAAAAGTAAATTAAAAAGTAAAGTAATTAAAATAAATTTTATTTTCCATAAAGTCGCTTTTTTGTTGTAAAAACTCCATTAAATCTTTTATAAAGAAGTTATAAAGATATATCAATTTGTTTATAAATTGATAGACCTAATGTTTCTAAACAAAATTAACAAATATCCCACATATTTTTTTCAAAACTCTTTAAACACCCCTCGGTATTTTCCCAACTCCATTACGCTATGCATACCCTTCGACCACCCCTCGGAGAGAGCGTACTCAAACCAAAATGGCCGCAGACGGCTCAAGAGCGAGAGAGCTAAGACACCGAGAGCGCCGGGAGCGAGAGAGCGTACTTTGAGCTGTCTGTGAATGGGTCGCCCACGCATACACTCGCAGTGCAGTTGAGAGCGGGAGAGCGCAAGTGGCGCGCGCGCTCGCCTAATGAAGTTGTTGGCCTGGGCCTGGCGTGCCGCATCCGCGATATACAGACACATCTCTCAGACTGCGTGCGATCCTCGAACGAAACGGTTGTGAGTGCGGAGCGAGCGCGGCGACAACAACTACTGTATCTGTCAGTGCACCACCACTCTGTGTGTGGTAATAACAACAAAGATAAATAGCCAACGAGAGAAGATATTGTAACTCACACGGAGTTTTTTGTGGATTAAATGCCGAAAAATCCGGCCGCAGTGAGTTTTGATTAGTGTGTGTGTGCGTGCGCGGAGTGTTAAGAAGAAGCAGTCGCCGAGAGCGCGGAAAGCGAGAAGAGAGCGAGCCAGCGAGCGAGCGAGAGCAAAACGACAACGAAAAGAAAACGTGAGGAGACGTCCATCCGTCCGACGCTTTTCCATGTGTGTGAATGATGTGTGAAAATTCTGTCGAATTCCCCAACAAATTGTGCCCGTGGCCGCCGAGATAAAATCCGAAAAAGAAAAGCGCGTACAAAGCAACAACGAGAACAAATCCCGAATAAAAAAAAAAATAAAAAGCCAGCGAAGTCAGCAATCACAACAAAAACCCAAACAACAACAACAAAGAGCGCTCAGAAGATACACAGCGTGCGAGAGTGAGCGAGCGAAGAGAAGAAGCAGGAGCAGCAACGGAAGGCAGGAGAGAGAACCGAAAAAATGCTGAGTTCGGTGCACAAAATGCATTTAAACAAAACACAAATTCAAAGCATTCATTGAAAACGCATTCGAACTATAAGCCCCTGGCACTGCCAAGCGCACTCTCCCAACAAAGTATCTGCTTATCCGCATCCGCATCCGTAACCGAACGCAGCAAAGATACGCGCTAAATAATGGACCGCGACAGCCTCCCACGCGTTCCGGACACACACGGCGATGTGGTCGATGAGAAACTATTCTCGGATCTGTACATACGCACCAGCTGGGTGGACGCCCAAGTGGCGCTCGACCAGATCGATAAGGTGAGTGCAGAGCACGGGCAAGACAGTGGAGACTCCTTAGAAAATATTTTAAATATTAAGATTTAACTTGAGGCCTGAGAAGAGGGTTTCCATATTTTTTGAGGGGGAGTTTTCGTTGGGTCTGAATGTTTTAAAAGTCTGCAAGAGGTTTTTAATTTAAAAATATTTACTTTTCTAAGGCTACATAGGATTTTTTATATTTTAAATATTTTTTTAAGCTTCTAAAAGACCTAAAATGCTACCTGGAGTGTTAACAATGGATCCCTTTATATGGAAAAAAGGCATAGCTTTTAATTTCACTTAATTTTTGCTTTAGATTTCCATTAAATTGTGTTAAACCGATATTTTCCTATCAAGAGATATCTTTATAAAAATATAAAACACGTTAAAATATATTTAAAGTCATTTTTAAATAGTCAAAATCCGATAAAAACAATTTACAAAAGTTTTTATATGATTATATATATATATTTATATGATTATATATATATATTTATATGATTATATATATATTTTATATGATAAATAAATAAAATTTTATTTAAAAATATCTTTCCTATTAAAAAATGCATAAAAACTGTAAATAATGTAACCTTAAAGATTCTTCCTTGCTAAAATATGCACATAAAAATAGAGCTTGGAAAACTATCGAAGTTTTCGATGTTTCTTATATGTAAACATCGATTAATCGGCCTTAAACATCGATGTTTTCCAGCTCTTTTTTGGATACCTATTTTGTACAATAATCAGCATTTAACTCAACAACTTTTACAACTAATTAAGGTAAAATTATCCAAACTTTGATTGCCTTATTTAATTTGTAAATTCCACAAAACACTTTCGGTAAAAAAAAGTGAACACAACAGAAGTTGGACTGTAAACGGCGAAGCGCAGCGGCCTTTGTTTAATGCGCCCATTAAGCCGGCGGGACAGATTTCAATAAATTTTATTGCCAATATCTCTCGCAATATTTTTTCGCGTATTTTTTTTTTGTTGTCGCCGTATCTTCTTCCTTCTCTGCCTCTGCCAGTCGTTTCGATTTCATTTCGTTTCGGTTTTCTGTTCTCTGGTTAATAGAGTTGTCGGAATCTTGGTCTGCCAGTCGTCTATTAATTACAGTGATTAGCCAAAATCGCAGCGCATTATGTGGTCAATCGGCTTATATGCAAATTTTTGCTTATTTTATTTGTTATATCTCAAGAGCGTGGAGGATTTATATCTAAATATAGGCATTTGTTTACGAAAAGGCCGGTCATAAAAAAAAGTTGCTCAGCTTATAACAAAACATGCCATTTAGTTATTAAGAGTGTGGGGTTTTTTAAAGATTAATCCTGGATTTATAGAAGAAAAATTGGTATTTCTAAAGGTTGCCAGAAAGTTATTACGTTGTGTTAATTTTTAAACCACTAAAATCGATTAAAGCAAGTTGATTTCAAACTAAAGCTTAATCTTAGTTTTATCTCTAAATTAATACGATATTTGCGTTTTAAAAATGTTCTGAGCTTAGCTCCTTAATTGTTTGAATTTAAAAAAGAAAGAATTCAGCAAGAACTTCTATTACATTCAAGTTGTAATTATTTTTACAAAATATAGATACATTTTCTGATAGTTCTTCTTTGTATAAAATCCCCAAGACTATAATCTTTCTGGAAATATATTTCCTAATTTAAAAATCAGCCTAAATTTATCACCAATTTTAATGGTTAATTTTTCTGCGTGCATTGCCATCAATCTACAACTATTTGCGCTGTGAGCAGCCACACAGCAGGACCCACGGTTCCCCTCAGATGGAGACTGAGACGAAGACGGACATATCCACAGACAACTTCATTACTTTGGCGCTACTGTGCAGAGTTGGCCCAACCGCAAAAGCGAAACAATAACAACTGCAACTGCAACTGCGCCAAAAACAGCAATGCAGCCAGAGACTTGGCAAAAAAGCGAATAAAGAAAAAATAAATAAAATAAAAAGCGGCAGCAGCAGCAGCAGCAGCAGGAGATCCAGTGAAAAGCAGCCGAAAAGGCAAAAAAAGCTTCGGCAGCCGCGGCAAGAAATAATAAACAACAACCAGCCGCCGCCAAGAGTCGAGTGTGTCTATGTATCTGTACTTGATGTATCTGTGTATCTGTGCGTCCGTACAATCCAACATGGGTGGGCCGCCAGTCGAGAGTCATTTCGTACGTGCTGTTGCCCCAGTCCTCGTTCCGTCCTCCCTCCGAAAACCCCACCAAATCGCCAGAGATCTGTACATTTTTCAGATGCTCTTTGATATCAGCCGAGAATGCTTCGTAAATAGCTTAGAAGCTGCCGTGACGCAATGCACAATCTTAATTAATTCTAAAATATTTATTTATTTGCAAAGGAAAGTTTAATATATAGTTTAATATATGGGAAAGGGATTGAGCAAAAGCGAGAGTTATTAATGATGTTTCTAGCTTGTAAATAAGGTCATAGGCCTCTTAAGAATATAAAACCAAATTATATTAAATATTTACTATTAGAAAATATCATAGAGCTCATAAAAAAATATTACCCTTTATGTTTATTTACTAAAAGATACATTTAATGGTTTTGAAATGGATATTTGTACCTTAAACCCTCATAAACTTCACAATCAATAAAAAGTATCTCTTTTCATGCGCTCCTAAAATTATTTACAACTTTCTACTCAGTTCCTTCATATTCCTTCCGTCTCTGTGGCAGGGTATCCCTTTGTCGTATTTAAAGAAAATCGTTTTCTAACTCAAAAAGAACAGTAAACAATCATTATTTCCATTGTCGTTGCCAAAGCGTTTCTCCTGTTTGTTGTTGTTATGGCCAACGATGCAAATGAAGCGGGCCCAGAGATCGCTTTTCGTTTTTCGGGTTTGGTTCGGGCCATTTGAATGCGGGTGGCCCAAAAAAATAACACCAACAACAACAAAAAACAGGCAGAAAAAAAACTACGAGGCAAAAAGGAAAAATTTCACTGACGCACGCTTTTTGTATTGGCTGTCTTCTGTTGAAATGCTGTCCATCAAAATGTGTGCCACTGTACAGTAAGCAAATGAGATGAATTCAGGGAAATTCTGAACTTTAAAAATTATGCAAATTGTATGAACAAGTTTACCTTTATTTTGTTGAATTTTATTGTATTTTTTGCAAGGTTTTTCCAACAATTAATAAGTAGATACTTTCTTATAAAAAGTATTCTTTAAATACAAAAGAAACCTATTGGGTTTTTGATATTTCAACATAACTATATTTATTTAAAGACACTACAGTTTAAAGTTTAACTTTTTACGGGTAAAATACCTTAAAATATATACAAATTGTTTCAATAATATAAAATATATACCATATAAACATTATAAGCATATTCCTGCTTCCCAAATAATATCTGAAAGATATACAAGCAGCTAGTGAGCTATTAAATTGAGATTCAAAATTTCTACCTGTTCCCCAACGTTGTTTCTCTGAGTGCCTCTGCCTGCCTGCCTCTTCTCAAGTTTTCTCGCTGGTTCTCTGTGGTGCTTTTTTACAGCTTGATGTCTTCATCATTGTTGCAGTTGCAGATGCAGTTTCTCGGCAAACCGACCGACCGCGTGGCGTGTCTTGCTCCGATGTTGTGTGCCCCCCCTTTTGTTGGATCCCAGTCCCCCCTCCTCTAGATGGTTTTGTTTTCCTCTTGCCGTGTTTTTGCCCCCGCCAGCCAGTGTGTGTGTGTGTGTTTGTGCATCTCAATTATTTCTCGTAAAGTCTCTGGGGCTCTCGGGCTGTGTAACGTGCTTTCGACTCCGGAGTCCTGAACTCCGCTGGAAAGTTGTGGCAAACGATCGATCGTGATGGCGCCGACATCGTCAGCGTCTTTTGTGGTCGTCGTCATCCTATCCCCACTCCATCCCCATTCCATCCCGATTCCGATTCCGATCCCCATCCTCAACATCAACCTCAACCTCAGCCTCGTCGTCGATGGCGATTTATTTTAATGACTCAATTTAAAGAAATATATTAAGACATTAAAATCGTCTAACGAAGCTGTCGCGTTTGCTTAGCTTCTCTTGATTTTTTTTCTTTCCACTATGCAAATTAGGCAACGCGATTATTGTTATTATTTCTGTTTATTTATTTCTCTGGAAAAGTTGTCGTTTTTTATCCATATTTTTTGGCTTCTGGGAGGTCTCCGTTGTCTTCGAGTGGATGACGCTTTCATTCATGATCTGAATGCCAAATGAGACTGAGTATTACTTACTCAGCCGAGATGATCTTCTCCTGGAAAGGGGTACAGCGAATAAATCATTTGCTTGAGTTATGAATACTTATTTATGGAGGTACACAGCTTGTGTGGTTTTTTAAGCTTTATTTCTATAAATTATTATAAAATTTAAGCTAGTAAGTCAGTATATCAATTTTATATTGAAAAGATTTAGGAGAATTGCATTTATTTGAATTTTATTCAAAAGAAAAAAACCTTTAACAATACAAATTAAAATTCAAACATGTCATAACGCCTAGAGTCTTAAAATCCAGTGTCATAGCTCCCTTGGAGCTGGGCTTTATGACACGAACCTCTAAGAATCTTGAATCATAATAGTAAAGAAATATTAATCGAATTAAATCGAATTAACACATATTTTTGCTTACTTTAATAAGTAAAGTTTATATAAATTGAATTATATTTATGATAAATATAATATTTAATCTTATTTTATCCAAAATAATCCCCTTAACTTCCTTTTGTGTAAAATAATACCCTTTAGATACAATAAGCCAGCGAGTATTTATGGCTTTTGTTTACGGAATGCATCCCATAAATCAAATGCATTTACAAAGAAAACACTTTCTTCTATTTTTACTAACTTCGACGTCTGCATGTGCTTGCCACAAATCAGTTTGGTTTTTGTATCTTAGGGTATAGCTCATATCGGCATTTATATATACAATATATCTCCCCATACACACTCTCTATCGCCCATCGATATTTATTTATTTATTTATTTATTTATTTATTATTTGCCCCGTCTCATTTATGGCAATGCCGCACTATCGATGCAGGCCATGTACTCGCGACGACGCCCGTTGTATCTATAAGATATGCGTACATATGAATTCATGAATGAAATCGCTTGTCGTCGTTGTCTTCTATTTTGCTGTCTGTGCCAATTGTAAGGCAAACACACAAACACACTCATAGTAGATACTTTGCACAGGAAGTTGAGCAACATTGGCGGCATTTTGAAGAAGTTTTCTTCGCTGCCGCCGCCGCTGCCGCTGCCAGTGGGCAATAAATTTGTTTAGTCATGCTGGGAGAAGATGTCCAATGTCCGTGTGTTGCCGCTTCGCTTTTTTCACAACTGCCCTCGAAAAGCAAACACAAACATATAAATATTTGCGGCATCCACAGACTCACAGAGACAAGAGGCAAACATTTTCCAGAGAAAAAAACAGTAGCATTCATTATCTTTGAAATCAGCATTGAGCGGGTGTATCTTCACGGGAAAGGTAAACTAGGAAATTGCAATATCTTAGAGGTTTAAAGGAAACTACAAGAAAGTTGTAAGGGAAAAGAATATGAATATTTCAAAGAATATATAGTAAATGTTTAAATAGCTAGAATATCTGCAGTTCTCCTACTTCTAAGATTATTTTTTCTTTATTTTTCTCTTAGAAAAACTCAACTAATCAAAGCAATAAATCATTAATACAGTTTATTCTTGAATAAATACAATTTCCCCCATCGAATTAGACACTCCTGTAGGTAACTTAAATATTTAATCTAGACCCCCAGAACAACCTCTATTGACTTTCAGGCCGTAAGTCAAATATTATAATTAACCGATCGTTATCTGCCCGATAAGATCTCGAGAGAGCGCGCTGAAGGTGTAAGGCAAATAAATCATTGTCACACTCGCGATCAATATTTGTTATTTGATATTTGCCCAGATAGCGGACAGGCAGGCCCCCCACAAATACAGACAGAATATATATATATACAAAACTGAATACTCCAGGAATATATTCACATGCACAAAGATCAAAGATCAAAGGCATCCGACCGAAGGCAGAAGCGAGGGTGAGTCCGGATCTCAAGTGGAGAAGCGGTAATCCTTGGACAAAACTCCCTCCGTCTAGGGGAGAGACAGATACATAGATACCTGCATAAATTGGTACGAGAAGGGTGGAATGCAACGAAGATACTTCGCTTCCCAGAAGAAGAAGGGAATGTCGATGAAGATATCTCACGCCTACAGGCGTTTCCGGCTTACGGAGGAAGTGCTTAACAAGTTAACTGTAATTCGACATGCTGGGCGTGTTGAGAGCCAAACAAGATAAGGTGTACACTTCTGGGAACTGTAGATCTTTTGTCAAGAATTTGAGTAAGTCGCAATAAATTGAATAACAATTAGGTTTAGATATAGATAGAAAGTATACATTCAATAAAAACATCTTTAGATATATGTAGAATGTATCTATCCTGTTTTTCGAACATTATTTAACATATCTAATGAATGTATTATATAAAGAAACAATCCCAGGTTAATTAGGTATTTTTTATTACTCTGTTTACTCTCTGGTTGCAATTATTTTTGTGTTTTAACAAAGTATTTGTGCAAATTAGCATTCGATTGTTTTTAAAGTAAAAACCAGATCTATTTTCATATTTCATATTTGATAAACACAAATATTATTCAAATGCATAAATTAAGATTCTACCAGAACGGGTTACCAACTTACTTTCATTTGTAGCAAAAGGTAGCCTTAACTTCATTTATTTATATATCTTTAGATACTGTATCTATAGGTATTCCCTACATTTATTCGGCTTCCCTCCCCCATTCATAAGTTACCCAATCACTTTTACATAATCCTTTGACCCATTATCCCCAGGCCCGAACTCGTTTCACCCGAAACGAGCCCGTATGGCCCACATATAACTCCCACATGGCAAGGGAGACCCAACAATTGACAGCTTCATCTTCGGAGGTGTGCCCCTGTGTGTGTGTGTGCGTGGCCAACTTGACTCGATCTCCGATCTCCCAGAGACCTCAGACCATCTGCAGCTGAAAACCAACAACAACAACGAAAAAAAAGGGAAAAAAATAAAAATAAGACAAAAAAAAAACGACACGAAACGCGTACAGACTTGGTCTTCATTAGGGACGGGACGACGAGAAGAGCCGCACATAAAACTGTTATTGTCTTCATCAGTCTGAGGCCGAGTCTGAGGCTGAGGCTGCGAAGAAAGAGAGACGAGAGAAGAAAAATCAGGAGAATTATGAAGACATTAACTCGACCACACACAGCAAACCCCAGAGAGGGGCTTACTTGAGAGACAAGACCCAGGGGCCCAGGGCCCCTGAACCAAGCCAAGGTACGAGACGCGCGAGGAGAGAGAGACACACAGTGACAGAGAGCGAAATACCGGAAAGAAACATTCAAGCAATAATCACGGAATTCACTGAAAAAGCAGTTAACGGACAAGGCGGGGACGGACAAGCGGACAACTCCACTGAACCCAAAGAGACTCCCGACTCCGAGCCCCGAACTCGAACTCAAACTCGAATATACGTTGAGATACGATCCGATACGATCCGAAACGAAACGAAACGAGGCGATCCGAGAGTGCGTGTGTACCTGTGAATGCCGGCGGTCTGCCGCCACCGCCGTCAGGTAGTAGTTTTCAGTTTTCAGCTGCGTTTTCGATTTTCAGACGAAATAATATAGAAATTAAAATTGTTACGGCCGCCAGGCCAGACCAGGACAGGTGAACTTCTTCTCCCTCTTCTTTCTCTACAAAAAAATCGAAATTAAAGCTAAGAAGGGAACCAAAATCAGGGCTTGGTATGTATATCTCTCCTGGTGGCCCTTTCTTTTTGCACCTGGCACCTTCTGCCGTTAACTGTAAACCGTCTGAACCATCTCACCTGAGCCTCGCTTGCTTGATGACCTTCAAACCTTTACGTTTTTTTTTTTTTATCTTCTTGTGCCTTTAACGATTTCGTTTTTACGGGCATGCAAAATACAAAAAGAAAAAAAAAGAAGAGCAAGAAGCATAAAATGGTAATAAATGCGGTTGACGGCTTGCTAGTCACGTTTTGGGGGCGCCATAAATTGGCGGCGGCCACCACCGCCAGGGAATTTGCATTCAACGGTTTCACTCCCATTCGGGCCTCACTTTTAATTGCCCCGAAAAAAAAAAAAAAACAAATCAATTTCCAGTTCTCCAGCAAATGTGGAAATTATCTTTCAGCCAACCCGATGTGTGTGGTCCTTGTGTGTGGATCTCTGGGGTCCATCGTAGTCGCTCCTAAAAATAAATCCCTGACGCAGTATATCCATTTCTTGAGCTATTTTGTTTGACAGCCGCAGCAGCTGTGTGTGAATGGCATGTGAAAATATATATCCAAAAAAACACAGTTCCATTTAAATGCCAAGCATAAGAAAAGAAAAAAAACGAAGATCGTATAAACCAGCAGAGATATATACATACAGATCGGATGTGGTGTGTGGCAATGCCCGGGATTTCGTATTCAAAAACGTTATCAAGTGGCATATAACTTTTATGGTAGCTACAAGTTTTATGGCACACGTTTACGTGAGAAACATGGGAAAGCCGTGACACAAAGTCCGGGGGAATGGAGATTCCATCCCCATATATAGAGCACGATCGTCGGATTAATCCCTTTTGCGTGAAAGCTCTCTTGCCAGATTCCCCGCTCATGATTCACTCTCGCATCCCATAAATTTCAATAGCAATGGCATATCTCTGTCTGTCCATATACATAATTCTATAAGATGCCCTATTCATACATATATTCAATGGCTCTGGGTGGTCCCTCCTCTGCCCATATTGAATTTCATTTTATGCTAAATATCTTTTTCTTTTTTTTTGTTTCGTTTTGCCGTCTTTTTTTTTTTTTTTTGTGTGGTTTTGCATTCGATTTTTATTGCGGCATAACTGGGTGCGCTCATATTTTATGGTTATGGCCCCAACGCACCATATTCGAGTTTGGGGAACTGGGCACTTGAGTCGCTTGTCAGATTTCCGAATGGCATGGAAAAGTTTGCTTCTTCTTTTCATATTTAGAGTGCTTCCCGATTCGGAGCGGACCGTGTAATTAAGTAGTCAGCTCTGTGGGGGGGCTTCGTGAAATTTAAGTTTTTTTTTTTGTTATTTAAAAACCCCGCCGCCAGTTGATGTGTCGGATCTTTGATTGATTGATGCGTGATGGAAGGGAGCACAGAGAACAGAGAGCTCTAAACATTAGAATTCTAGCTTTGACTTGCGGGAAAATGTATTATTTAGCTTTTAATTATGTTTATGTTTTTGGGAAAGGCATATCTTATTTTCTTAGAAAAATTTCTTCAAGGCTTTAAAGTCTAGACAAAGTTTAATTAATAAATAGGCAGTAGAAAAGCTTTAATAATTAATTTGTATTATTAAATCTTCAGTGAGTTTTAATGAGTTTGATAAAGGCTTCTTTTTATGTTTAAAAATATATTTAATTATATAAAAACAAGCTGTTTCCTTTCATTTATCTTTGGTTTAGTCATAAAGTCTTTATTAATGATTGTACATATTTCTTAGAAGCTGAAATATCCACATGAAGCTGTATCCACATGAAGTAAATATCTTTTATCCAGAATTTAAATGAAAATGCTTCTCTTTAAAAGCGATAATATTTATTTTTCTAAAGATAAAAACAATTGCAATTTATTTATGATGAATGTACTATGGCGCATAAACAAGCATTATATGCCAAAATATATCCTGGAAAATACAGCATTTGGGATGAATGTACTGTGTCGCATAGCCGAACTTTATAAAATATTTATTGAACTTAAGATAACACTTCTTAAAAATAATTTATATATAAAATGGTTTTCAAATTAAATAAGGGTAATAGTAACAAACCTCTTTTAAAGATAAAACCCAAGTTATTATACAAAATACAGCATTTAAAACTCATGTATCTTTTCCTGCATACTTATGATGCACTTCGTTACCATATCTGTGTACATACCTGCACCTGCTGGGCTACTCTACCATATCTCCTTCTCACTCTTCTGCCCATTCTTCATGTGATCTGAGCTGGTCTTTGGTTTTCCTTCGTTTTTCTTGGTTTTCCTCCGTTTTCGGGCCTGCGGATTAAGGAGGCTGCAACCAGCCTCCAGTCCGCCGCTGTGTGTGCGCATTTCTAATGAAGCTGTCGCAACAGCGGCAACAAAAGCAAGTACACGGAATTAAAGTAACATTTTCATTTGAAAATGGAAGCCTGAGGAAACCCCGGGCAGGATCATAAATCAATGGCCGTGACATTTCCTCACAACGTCTAAAGAGAGAGAACTGCGGGGGTGGGCAAAAACAAAAACAAAAACTACAACTAAAAAAAAGAAAAAGGAAAACAGAGAAAAAGAGGCACGCAAGGCAAAAACAGCACAAGATTGATGATATGTCGCACAGATCGAGCAGCATGTTTTTCGAGATACAAAAAGCAGCCGAGAAAGAGAGCCCAGCCCGGCTGACAAGCGTTAACATAAAGCCGTCCCGCTTGATGGCTCAATCTTGAGCGAACAGTTGGTAAGGCAAAAAAAAAATATATAAAAAAAGTATGTAAGTCCAACATACATAAAAAATATAATAAAACGTTTATTAGAGGCCTCAAAAAATGGGTTTATTATTAAAGAGGCTTTACAGTTTAAGCTGGAACTGTTTGTTATTTTATTTCTTTTAGTTTTTATGCCAACAATTAATATGTTCAATGTACAAGTACCAAGTTTTCCTTAATTTTTATTGGTAATTGAGTTTAAATTGTTTTACAATTGTGTGCTTAATTTTTAGGAAAGGAAAACTCTTCTTTTAAATATTCGATGCTAGAAAACCACGGAATTAAATTATAAATACTTCAGAATCTAGTCTCTGTAATATATATAATTTAGTTGTTAGAATGTTTCTAGAGCTGGCCTTTCTTTAATGTTAAAAATAACACATTTTGATCCGCAAAAACCCATCCCGCTTAATGGCTCAATGTAAGGCTTAAAGCACAGTTGTCGAAGCACTGGAATGTCGGCCCAAAATCTAGATTAAGTTTATTTTTAAACCTCAACAGCCGCAAGCGACCAAAACGCAACATTGTTTGACTTCAGCCACAAGGAGCGGTGAAAAATTCCTAGAATTTTGTGCATCTTTTGTTTGCGCATCACCTTGGCCATGCGCTGGGGGAAGAAAATTATGGAAAAATTCCACGAACACGAGACCAGATCGCCGCCGCAGGCAGGCGCAGTCAGTCTCTCTCAAAGTGCCTGTGCCGCCAACGACTTAATTAATGGCGACAAAAGTCGAGACTGAGAGCCCGCCGCGTTTGATGTTTTCCTAGTTTGCGGAAATGCCGCTAACTGGGCTGCATAAACAAGCAGGAGCGGCGTAGCAGGAAGTGCATAGTGTCCCCGGATCCCTTGTGGCATACCCATCCTGCATTCCACTATTTAGCCACAATTTCCACAGCTAACAGAGACATCAAGCGCGGATTGTTTACGACTGACTCCCGCTCTATCTTAACGGTAGTCGTAAAACGCTCAAAAGACCAAACAATAAAGCCATTTCTGGGCGCTGTAGCTTTTTCCCCGTCGTTTATTTCTCTTTATTTCTTTTTTTTCGTTTGGCCACAACCTGACTGGGCCCGGGAAAAATCTGTGAAAAGCGATAAAAGGCGGGCGCAGCGCGGAGACGCCACAAGTCGTCGAGAAGTTTCGAGTCGGTTTCGGGTTTGGGGTTTGGGTTCGGGACCGCATGGAATGTGTTATTTGGCTGCCTCGATCCCCCGACTGTGCTGGGTGCGCCGTTTGCTGGGGAACAGTGGTATTTCTTTCAAACGGATATTCAAAATAAATAACCGGAGGTTAAAATATATCTATTAATTTTTATTTTAAGGATTGTACAAGATTTTCTACATTCTTTATTGTTATAATTTTTATATCTAATGCAGGTTTCTATTGAAATTTATGTTTTTAAAAGTTTACCTTTAAATATGGTAACGTGGAGTTAAAAATAAGAAACAAGAGTGTATTTAACCACCGATTGTTACAACCTGAGATTAAAAAATCAGCCTATATATGTATTAACTTTTATCCGAAGGCTTCTCTTTTGTTAACCTTGGGTTAAAGATGATATTTGTATAGAAATATTAACTAGAGGTTACAAAATCATCATTTGAATGTAATAACTTCTCCCATAAGTTTTCTGTCTTCTTAAACTGCAGTTCCTAGATATATTTTAATAACGATATTAACTTAAGGTTAAAAAATTAGAATCTAACTTTTACCGCAAGTTAACCAGACAGGGTTAAACCTCGGTTAATGGTGGTATTTTAATAAATATTAAACCCTAAACTATCTAAAATTGAATTTCACAAGCTACGTGTTCAAATCCTCCAGTTAGTCCGAAGTTTAACCAGAAGATTAATTTGTTAATGATTTTAAAAGCATTATCAGAGCTATTTGTTCCACTGTTTGTCTGATTGTTGAACTAAACCTTCGATTGAGACGTTAGCATTAGCGCGAGCCACATTATTATCTTTTTTTTTTGTTCATGGTTCTTGTTTTTTACCTTTTCTTTTCATTTCGGGAAAGGGGCTCAATTTCCGTGCTGCACTGCAGCAGCGGCAGCTGGGGGAGCCGGGCACAAGAAGAAGAAGCGGCGGCACGAAATGAGCTGCGGATGCGAAAGGGGTAGAGCCAGCCAGGCCCAAAGACCCGGCCAGCGATCGATCCAATTGCCCAAGCAGGCGATTATAGGTTTGCCTGTGTCTTTTTTTTACGTTTTTTGTTTTTTTTTTTGGCCCGCCAATGACGACAGCGGCGTCTTGTGTTGTTTTTGTGGTTGCAAGGCTCGGGATCTGGGTTTTTTTTTGGAGACTTGGGTGGGGTCCATGGCGGCAGGGACGTAGCCAAAGTATTGAAGAATTTGAGGAATTCTGTGAAATATATGCTACGCCCATGTCCGGATGATGGGGAGTCGCAGAGATACATAAATTATATGGCCACACGCTGTTTCGTTATAATTTTAATGTCTTCTTTATGGCAGCAGAGAGAGAGGCGGCAGGAAAAGCACCGTAAAATCCAAGAAACTAAATATAACAAATTCCGCATTCCTTTGACCATTCACAGGGCAAGGCGCGCGGCAGCCGGACAGCGATCTATCTGCGATCAGTATTCCAGTCCCACCTCGAAACCCTCGGCAGCTCCGTGCAGAAGCATGCGGGCAAGGTGCTCTTCGTGGCGATCCTGGTGCTGAGCACCTTCTGCGTCGGCCTCAAGAGCGCCCAGATTCACTCCAAGGTTCACCAGCTGTGGATTCAAGAGGGCGGCCGCCTAGAAGCAGAGCTAGCCTACACCCAAAAGACCATCGGCGAGGATGAATCCGCCACGCATCAGCTTCTTATACAGACAACGCATGACCCCAATGCCTCTGTACTGCATCCGCAGGCTCTGCTGGCGCATCTCGATGTCCTGGTCAAGGCCACGGCCGTCAAGGTGCATTTATATGACACGGAATGGGGTTTGCGAGATATGTGCAACAAGCCCAGTGCGCCCTCCTTCGAGGGCACCTACTATGTCGAGCAGATCCTGCGTCATCTGATACCATGCTCGATTATCACGCCGCTGGACTGTTTCTGGGAGGGCAGCCAGCTCCTGGGACCGGAATCTGCAGTTGTAATACCGTAAGTTGAGGCCTTTTACATTGTATCTTTAAGATACTACTCCTAAATACTTGATTAACCTTAATTAATCTGGAATTTCCTTTATTTTCTCTCCCCTTAAACAGTGGCATCGATCAGCGCCTACTGTGGACCACCCTCAATCCCAGTTCGGTGATGCAATACATGAAACAGAAGCTCACCGAGGAGAAGATCAGCTTCGACTTCGAGACCGTTGAACAGTACATGAAACGGGCGGCCATTGGCAGTGGTTACATGGAGAAACCTTGCCTCAATCCACAGAATCCCAGTTGCCCGAACACTGCGCCCAACAAGAACAGCAGTCAGCCGCCAGATGTGGGAGCCATCCTCTCGGGCGGCTGCTATGGCTATGCGGCCAAGTACATGCACTGGCCGGAGGAGCTAATTGTGGGCGGAGCAAAGCGTAATCGCAGTGGACATCTGAGAAAGGCACAAGCCCTGCAAACGGTGGTCCAGCTGATGACCGAGAAGGAGATGTTCGATCAGTGGTATGACAACTACAAGGTACACCATCTTGGATGGACGCAGGAGAAGGCCGCCGAGGTGCTTAATGCCTGGCAGCGCAACTTCTCGCGGGAAGTGGAGCAGCTGCTGCGCAAGCAGTCACGGATTTCCACCAATTACGACATCTACGTGTTTAGCTCGGCGGCCCTGGACGACATCCTGGCCAAGTTCTCGCATCCCAGTGCCCTGTCGATTGTGATCGGTGTGGCAGTCACTGTTTTGTATGCTTTTTGCACGCTCCTCCGCTGGCGGGATCCTGTGCGAGGACAGAGCAGCGTCGGCGTGGCCGGTGTCCTTCTAATGTGCTTCAGCACGGCAGCGGGACTGGGCTTGTGCGCCCTCCTCGGGATCGTCTTCAATGCGGCTAGCACCCAGGTGGTGCCTTTCTTGGCCCTGGGACTGGGCGTGGATCACATCTTCATGCTGACAGCTGCCTATGCGGAGAGCAATCGGCGGGAGCAGACCAAACTGATCCTGAAGAAGGTGGGACCGAGCATTCTCTTCGGTGCCTGCAGCACGGCGGGATCCTTCTTTGCGGCCGCCTTTATTCCGGTGCCGGCCCTGAAGGTCTTCTGCCTGCAGGCTGCCATCGTCATGTGTTCCAATTTGGCGGCAGCTTTGCTGGTTTTCCCGGCAATGATTTCGTTGGATCTGCGACGACGTACGGCTGGGCGAGCGGACATCTTTTGCTGCTGCTTTCCGGTGTGGAAGGAACAGCCCAAGGTGGCGCCTACTACTACCCAGATGCCGAGCCTGAACAATAACAATGGTGGACGCGTGGCCAGGCATCATCCGAAGAGCTGTAACAACAATAGGGTGCCGCTGCCGGCGCAGAATCCGCTCCTGGAGCAGGCTGCGGGTCAGGGAAGCAGCCCGTCGCTGGCCTCCTTCTCGTTGGCTTCCTTTTCGTTGGCCAACTTCGCCTTTGAGCATTATACGCCCTTCCTCATGCGCAGCTGGGTGAAGTTTTTGGCCGTGATGGGCTTCCTGGCCGCCCTGATAACCAGCCTGTATGCCTCGACGCGGCTACAAGATGGTCTGGACATCATCGACCTGGTGCCGAAGAGCAGCAACGAGCACAAATTCCTCGATGCCCAGACGCGACTCTTTGGCTTCTACAGCATGTACGCGGTTACCCAGGGTAACTTTGAGTATCCCACGCAGCAGCAGTTACTGAGGGATTACCACGACTCCTTTGTCCGGGTGCCGCATGTCATTAAGAACGATAATGGCGGCTTGCCAGACTTCTGGCTGCTACTCTTCCGGGAGTGGCTGAGCAATCTGCAGAAGACCTTTGATGAGGAGATTCGGGATGGAAGGCTGACCAAGGAGTGCTGGTTTCCCAATGCCAGCAGCGATGCCATTTTGGCTTATAAGCTGATCGTGCAAACGGGCCATGTGGACAATCCTGTGGACAAGGATCTGGTGGTGACAAGCCGGCTGGTCAATGCGGATGGAATCATCAATCCGAAGGCCTTCTACAACTATCTGTCGGCGTGGGCCACCAATGATGTGTTTGCCTATGGAGCTTCTCAGGTTAGTAGATGTTTTGTTTTTGATTTGGAATATAAAATAAAAACTGGGAGAGAAGTTACATTCCAAAGAATTAAATAGGGAAGAGTTTTCTTTTCTTATTCTTTCTAAAAGTATCTTAAGTTCATGCTTACCTGAAAAACCGTTTGAGAATTACAAAAGAGAAGCGATTTATTAACTGAAAACAAATATATCATACTTTTTAGAAATTCCTTTAAAGAAAACCCTTTCCTAGCTTTTATTTTAAACCATTTCAAAGTTGTTTTAATATGTTTAAAGCCCTAAGAAAATTCTAAACTAATTATTAAATGTATTTACTCTATATTACAGGGTAAACTCTATCCCGAACCGCGTCAGTATTTTCACCAGCCCGCCGAATACGACTTGAAGATACCCAAAAGCCTGCCTCTGGTCTATGCCCAGATGCCCTTCTACCTGCACGGATTGACGGATACCTCGCAGATCAAGACCTTGATCGGACACATTCGTGATCTGAGCGTCAAGTTCGAGGGCTTCGGCCTGCCCAACTATCCCTCGGGTGAGTCTCCCTACTTAAAACCAATGAAAGTATCTCTCTCTAATCTTTAGTATCTTCTTGAATGACAGGAATTCCATTCATCTTCTGGGAGCAGTACATGACCCTGCGTTCGTCCCTGGCCATGATCCTGGCCTGTGTGTTACTGGCTGCCCTGGTGCTGGTCTCCCTGCTCCTGCTATCCGTTTGGGCCGCCGTCCTGGTGATCCTCAGTGTTCTGGCCTCGCTGGCCCAGATCTTTGGGGCCATGACCTTGCTGGGCATCAAGCTCTCGGCCATACCCGCCGTCATACTCATCCTCAGCGTGGGCATGATGCTCTGCTTCAATGTGCTGATATCATTGGTGAGTTTTCACAGTTTTCTTCTAAGTTTAATCACATTTTAACTAATTTTTCTTTTCTTTCATGTGCAGGGCTTTATGACATCCGTGGGCAATCGTCAGCGTCGCGTCCAGCTGAGCATGCAGATGTCCTTGGGGCCGCTGGTTCATGGCATGCTCACCTCCGGCGTGGCTGTGTTTATGCTCTCCACGTCGCCCTTTGAGTTTGTGATTCGTCACTTCTGCTGGCTGTTGTTGGTAGTCCTATGCATCGGCGCCTGCAACAGCCTGGTGGTGTTCCCCATCCTCCTGAGCATGCTCGGCCCGGAGGCCGAGCTAGTGCCGCTGGAGCATCCCGATCGGATATCCACGCCCTCGCCGCTGCCGGTGAGGAGCAGCAAGCGTTCTGGCAAGTCCTATGTGGTGCAGGGATCGCGATCCTCGCGAGGCTGCAAGTCCCATCATCATCACAACTACAAGGATGTGAATGATCCGTCACTGACCACGATCACCGAGGAGCCACAGTCCTGGAAGTCCAGCAACTCGTCCATCCAAATGCCCAATGAGTTTAGTCCCACTGCCCCGATGGCTGCTTATGCTGGCTGTCATGGAGCCAGGGAATCGCGTCCCGCCTCCTATGCGGCACCACCTCCCGCCTACCATAAGGCAGCCGCCCAGCATCCGCATCCACACCCGTATCCCCAGCAGCAACAGCAGCAGCAACACCAGCTGCCGCCACCTCCGTTTCCGGGGGCGGCGACAGTGGGATATCCGCCGGAACTGCAGAGCATTGTAGTGCAGCCGGAGGTGACGGTGGAGACGACGCATTCGGACAGCAACACCACCAAGGTGACGGCCACGGCCAACATTAAGGTGGAGCTGGTGACGCCCGGCCGGGCGGTGCGCAGCTATAACTTTGCGAGTTAGCACTAGCACTAGTTCCTGTAGCCATTAGCCCGTATCTGTAAGCCTTAGTCCTAAGCCCTAACGCTAACTGTATCTGTAACTGTAACTGTAACCTGTATCTGTATCTGTATCTATATAATCGGTTTGTCCAGCGGGTCTGTTGGGGGTTGAACTTTCACGGAGTTGAGGCTTTGTTTTTGGAAGGGAAATTAAATGAAATTCAAGTTAAATTTGTACAAAAATATAAGTTATGAAGGAATAAGAGAGTGGCAGCTTGAAATGTAAATTCTAAAGTATTTAAAGGCTTTAATTCATAAGGAAATATGTAGTTAAGCCGGAATTTATAGATATTGAGTTGCAAAGATCATTTTTTAAATATTTACAAACAATGTGAGTTTATTTCCAAAAGGTTTTCAATTATAAAATTAACTTTTTGACTTAATTGAACGAAAAAACAGAAGAAAACAAGTCTTAATATACGATTTTAAGTTGTAAAATATCATAAAACTTCAAGATTTCAATAACTAGTATTCAAAGACCTTTAAAAGGGGCTTTAAAACCGTAAAAAAAACTATAAAAAAGAAAAGAAATCAAATGAAATGGGGGGTATTCCGTGAAAGTTCAAATCCTGACAGACCCAGCGTGTATGTATATGTGTGTCTGCATGTTAGTTAATTTCCCAAAAAGAAAATTCCGATATTTTGTAGCAGCTGCATTCCCTTTCCCGCCAACTCCTCACCTCTGATAAACCACCCGCCCCCGGCTCCTTGATCACGCCCCCTGCCTAGCAGCTTGTATGTATGTATCCTTAGCATCTAAGACATACTTAAACTTAGAGATATTTATTGTAACACGAACCACACACACACACGAACACGAACCGCACACTCTGTACTTACATACAATTCAAAGCGAGATTCACACACACACACACACACTAGTAATTTGTAGCTCGTAATTTAGTTTAAATATGTACATAAAAAACACAAGGACTTGAACCAAAATAGTATCGCTTAAACGGAAACGGAAACGAAAACGAAAGGAACGAGAGCAAATTAATTACCATTACTTAATCAACCTGCTCCAACTACAACGGTACTTACAACCAAAATAAAAAAGAGAGTATAAATAATAATAATGCGAAATAAATAAAAAAGAAAGGATCAACAATTGTATTGATTGAACGATTGTGTAAACGCGGCATTTATCCATGTACATTTGTTGCACAAAGACTGACTGTCTTTTTTTTTAAATAAAAATATATATTATACAGTTTTTTAAAAGCGAAATATCACTGCATTTTTTCTTACTTTTATTTTACAGAAAAGTATATATTGTTGAACCAAATGGGGAAAAGTTAGTCCTAATAAATTTCCAAATATTCTCTCAAAATACTTATAAATTGACGAGTTGAACGAATTTTCTACAATTTGTAAATTTAAATAAACGTTAAGCTTGAAGACTTTACGGCACTGACTACAGCAGTGATAGTATTGATAGTGTTCGTAAAGACCTCAATACTATCGATAGTGTCGTTATCGATAACTTAACGTCTCCACAAGCAATATGAAGACAATTCTAATTAAAATATTAGGGATAAATCTCTCTTGTATTTAAATTGCTTCGCCAAAACAGTCATACATCTAAAAGGTTAAGTTTTGTGCACGTACGACTTTCATTACGTTTTGTGTACTTACATACATAGTTTGATTACGTTCTGCTGCAAACCAAGTGTGACCAGCTGCTGCAGAGAGAAAAATCCACCATTTGTTTTGACAAGTCTTAGCATTATAATTATAATTCATGATCGAGCACACTGTAGCATTACACTGCGGAAAAGAAAAAAACATGATAATATATCTCGATGCATGAATAAATCCTGAAATACCGACAACTGGCGGAAAATAGTGAAAATATCGCGTTAAGGCCACCATGCGAGTAAGTGGACGGCCGATGCATTCAAGAAATCAATTGCTGTGAATATTCGGTTCAAACAAAATGCCAGCAGCAGGAACAACAACGTACGGAAAGAGTCATCATCGGCATTTGGCACGCGGTGGTGTGTGTGTGTGTGTGTGTGTGTTTGCGAGCGGGCGAATTGAAGAGAGCGAGAGAAAGGAGAAGGCAAATAATCTCGTGGCAAAAGCGAAACGCGAAAACAGCAGCAAAGCGTCCATGAAATCGTATGGAGAGAGCGGCGCGGTGCTCTCTTTCGCTTCAACTGTGTGAGAGCGAAGGCCGAGTAAAAAGAGAGCGAAGCCTATAAATATAGGAAGCAACAAACGTAACGGCGACAGTCCAAATCAAAATCGGTCTTTCTCCAGATACTTATTGCGGTAGCGCGTAAATCAGAACGTTGTGCACACGCGTTTCTGTCGCAATTTCCGTTTATTTTGTATGCGGGCGCAAAACTAGACTAAACAGAAGAAACAACAACCGTTAAAACGCAGTTAAAAAAAACGCCTCCTTCATACATCTACACATACACGTGCCCCGTTTGTTTGTGTGTGTGTGAGGCAACTGTGCAGTTTTGTGAAAGTTTTGCGAAAGTTTTATCAATTAAAGCGCAACGTACACTCTAAAACAAATATAAAAATAAAGTCGGAGAAGGAGAAGAGAATTTCGAGAACGTGAAGCAAAGGAGAGAGAGAGGGGGAAAACGTGTTGACGCCAACGCAACATTTTATGCTGGTGTGTGTGTGTGCTTGTGTTTGTGTAGTGTGCCGTCCGTATGCGTATGCGTGCGTTCTTATTGGCAAAACGTCATTTTATATAATCGGCGATATATATATGTATATGCATATATATTATTCGTTGCGTTTGGTTTATCTGCTTGTCTGATTTTCTTGTTTTTTATTCTGGAATTCTTACATGTGCGTTCCATCCCGCTTGTGCCACCCAGAACTGAGAAGCGAGCAGAGCTCTTCTCCGGCAAAGGTAAGTTTCAAGTCCCCACGTAAAATGCTCTTAGCTGCTTAAGCTCTGCACTCTTTTTGCTATCTCTCTCTTACAACACTCTCTTTCCCGCCCTGCTGCCGGCTTGCCCCTTATTTCTTTTTTATTGTACTTTGTATGTTTTTCTTTGTTTTTTATTGTTTTTTTTTTCTCACAATGTCACGCCACCTTATCAATGACGCTTGCAATTTACCTAATGAGTTTAGAGCTCGCTTCTTGCGATTTATTTATTTGTGGGGGGGCCAAAGGGTGGTGGAATCAACAGCCTTCCGTTGACCCAATTTCGGATGTAGAGTGTAAAGTGCAATTGCACTTTGCCTTATGCAACGTCTGGCCTTTTATTTATTTTGGCCAATCGATTGTTTGTTTTGGCCAGTAAAAACAACAAACAAACAAGGCTTTCGCCACTCGATTTCAGTCATTATCATTATTGATTATTATTGTTAAAGTATTGAATTACCAGAGTTATTATTGGGCTTTGGATTCTTGGCTACAAAGTCCACTTTTTCAAACACCTTTATAAGTTCTTATTAATTAAAGTTGGAAGTTAACAAGATAACAAGATTAATAATCATTTTCTAAACATAAAAATAAGTCATACTTGTAGTAAGAAATTATTAAATAATTTACAATAGCCTTGGGAAATATAAAAATTCTTTAACTCTTAGTAATAGCTTCGTCAGCTTTTCTTGAGAACCTTGAAGCTTATCAATAGAACCCACAAGAGGCTGTAAACTTATAACAAATTATGAAATAATGTCTTGAACTTGAAATTACGACGCAAATCACCAAACAATGATAAAAAAAATGTACATACATTTAAGAAAACGATAAAAGCTGTGCAACTTCTACATTGTTAATGAACTTTCAGTATTAAGTGACATTATAATAATTTGTTAAATAGTTTCAGTACTCTTACTTTGGGTTTTTACTTGAAAACAGAAATAGGTGTAGCTTTGAAATCAATTTAAATTGCGCCAGAAAGTAAGCTACATAATAAACCAATTTATAGTAAAAATATTTACTTTTTGAAAACGTTTTCCATTGATAAGGGTTTAGATATATTATTTTATTTCAATTTAAGAAAAATACATTTTTTACTAATAATAAACTCCAAAGATTTTTTTTATTTCATTGTTTATTCAAAGTTCTTAGTGGGGGCTTTGACGGTATTTAAAGCTGCTTGCTTGTTGTACCGTTATTTTTATAACCTGTTAATTGCATTCTTTCCCAAGGCTGTCGAAATTCTAATTAGACGCGGAGAGAGTCCATTCAAAAAATCTACGCACATAAACAAAGCGAGTCAAGGCGCTCTCTCTCTTTGTTTCTCTTTCTCTACAGATGATATTATTTCCCCTGCTCCGCGGATTGCACGTGTAAATTTCTTGTAACTGTCTTCTGCGCAAACTCTCTCTCCGCCGCCTGTTATCTCTCTGGATATATGTATAGCCCTCCTTGTCTCGGGGTCTCTGCTATACCAACTGAAAATCATGCGAGTTTCTGTCGCAAGCTTGTGGGCGCCACCAGTGGTGGAGGGGCAGGGCAGGGACTTCCAGTTCGGGGTCATCTGTATGGGTGTGCGTGTGCGTCATCTGTTTTTGGTTTCTAGCTACCAGCTGAGCGATGAGGTGTTGTGTGTGTGTGTGTGTGTGCTGTGTGTGTGTATGGGGAGGTGGGCGGAGTGCACTTTTCATGCCACGCTTTTGTTTCCAGGGCGCGGCTTGTGCTTTGGCCGGAAACATGCCTCAGACGGTGGCACTTAATAGCCGCCATATCGCTGGGAACTGGCAAACTGCCGGTAGCTACTTGTGTCTATCAAAAAAGTTCATCGTCAGCGATTTAAAACCGAAACCGAAACAGATAAACCCCACATAAGTGGACAGAGTTACGTGCGGGTACTATAGGTCAACTGATTACGGGTTACAAAATCGTAAAATCACGATGATATGCTGAAGAACTATCTGGAAAAAATAAGTCTAGCAATCATTGCATGTCCAAAAAGAGCCTGAATAATATTTACAATAAAAACGCTTATCAAAACGTACTAAAGCTGGTGAGTTTGTAGGGCTAACAGAATTAAAAAATATTCCAAGGGTCTTAAGAAAATAATTCGCAAGTGATACTCTGTAAAATCTATTGGTTTTCAGACTTATATATCACTATCATTATCAGAGGAATAAAGAATAGTCAGTCCACCATGAAATACACTTTAAATTTGGCTTTAAGGGATGCCCTACTCGTAAGTCTTCAAGTGTCGCTGCCCGAGCTCTGCTCACACCTACATTGTAAGCAAAGACACCACGGGCTTTCATACAAAAATGCTAGCCTGACGTGTCAATGTATGCGTGTGGGCACCACTGCTTTAAAGCTATATTCAAATAATTATATTGTGCACCTAAATGTAACATTGAAATCAAGCAGGATATATATTTTATATTTTTAATTCTTATTGCTAATAACTAAAACTAAAGGAAATTACAAGTTGAAGATTAAGCTATAGAACCAATTACTCATCGAGAAAGTCCCAGCTTAATCTTTAGGAAGTAGCTACGGTTAAGAATCCTAACAGCTCTACCCTTAGCCTTTGGTTTCCGTTTTAAAGTTTTATTTATAGAAGAGTCTCCATTAAATTCGGCTTATTGCAATCAAATTGCACCTAAAAATAGAATGTCATGTGGGCGGTATAACGCCCATTGTTACCTGCAACAACACCCAGGACGATGTCACCCCCTCTTACTCTTCTCACAATTGCCGGTCTCCGTTTTCATTCATGGCCAGACCGCCCACTTTGCCGCCCGCCTCTCACTGTGCGGTTGCCATCATGTAAACAATTTGCTCTTTGACCTTTTCACATCACACTTTGCCCCGTACTCTTTCGCGGGCCCTGTCGCTCTTTCATTTTCTTTGGCTCGTTGCTCTTCGCCCTGAACCCACCGTACGGTACAGTACAGACTCGTACACTCACACTCGCATGCAACCGGCTCTCTCAGTTGCGCTCTTGGATCTCTCTTCGTCTCTTCGCCGCATTATTCTTGTACTTTTTTTCAAGCTTCACGGCGGCGGCAACATTTCCCCTGAAACTCGTACGATTTTCAGCTGGTATAACCAAAGAAAACGTGCCACATTGCTTGCCGCTTGCCACCCAGCCAACCCACTGTGTTACCCCCGCGCCATCCCTTGGGCCCGGCGCCTCGTGACTTTTTCACAGAGCTACACCGGGAAAAATCGTTATGACTTTGGTTGTTAAAATTCAGAAGAAATTTATTTTTTATTGTATTTCTTACTTAAAGTACAGTAACCTTTTAAACCTTTAAAAACTTTGTACTGTTCAAAATTGAAAGAGATCATTAATATCACTTCATTTCAATTTATAATTATTTTTGTTTATATTTTAATTTTCTTACATAAGTTCAATCTAAAACACTTATTTTCTGTGTAGATGCAGTTGCTGATTTTCCATTCCCTAGTTGTCTTTCTCTTCCATCTCTCCCTCTTTCTCTCGCTCTCCCTTTTCCTATTTCACGCGCTGGGCGCACTAAGTCAAAAATAGTCACGCGATGTCTGGGCGACTGAAGTCTGAACCCTCCCCCCAGCCCACTGACAACCCGCCTGGTCGGCCGCCACTGCGTTTCAAGTTGTAAATGACATTCTGTAATCGGCCTGTTGCCCAACCCCCGATTTGGCAGTTTGCCCAGGCTTAACTTAACCGTTACATTTCAGCTTCAGTTCGGCCAATGCAACAGCTGCTTCTCTTATTCTCTCTCTCTCTCCCTTTTTGCAATTACAGATTCGTTGAGGTTGCATTGATTTTGATTTTTTTCAAATTTGGGGGGAAATCTGAGCAATAAGGGCATTATAATATATATTACAGTTTATAAAATAAAGATATTTATTACGATAGAAAATAAATAAGAACCAATCAAAATCACCAAAAATATAAATAAAATAGTAAATCCTCTGGAATGTAGTTTTCAATAGCTTTTTAACTGTTTAACTTTGCCTTGGTTCCCCTCTCTCCATTTCTGGTTGTCATGCCAACGTTATTTTCTACCAAAAAGTTCTGTTTGACTATTTTATAAAACAAGTATGTGCGTATGTAGTTTGTGCCTCAGTTTCTGAGGCAGGGGCTCCCAAAAAAAGAGAAGAGGGAGCACTTACTAAAGAAAGATATCAAATAGAGCTAGCCCCCCCTGGGGTAAGCCCCTGCATCGTATGAGCATTATTTGTGTTTGTTTTAGTCATGACTTTGGTAGATTTTCTAACCGGTTTCGATTAAACCGGGCTTTTGGCTTTGCTTCTACGCTGCTGGCGCTACCAAGCTACTCCGCTCATGATCATTGCCAAAGCTGTGTTGTGTTCCGTTTTTTATTTTTTTTTGTTTGCTGCTTCACTGTTTTTCCTCTGGAAAATTTCACTCGAGCACGTGCTCTCCGGTTGATGGTCACTCTAAAGATAAGTACGCTTGTCTAGGTCATTTATTTTAGCGCTACGCTGCGCGACTGCTGCTGCCTTACTTTCACACAGACCTATTTACATATACATATCTCGAAAATATATATGTATGTATATTCGGACGGCGAACTCAGAAATGAGCGAGTGCAAAAGAGAGCTTTCGATCTTTCTTTCTTTCTCTCCGAGAGAGTGTGTGTGTGGGCGTATCTGTCCATCCTGCTCGCTCTATCTTTCTCCTTTTCTCTGTGACCATAATCAAATTTATTTTCAGTTCGCCTCCAACACACACGCCCCCACACACACACGATCTTTCATTTGTTTGTTTTGCATGTTTGTTACTCTTTCTCGTTTTCATTCAATGAAATATTCAACGCCCCGTGCAAAAAGTTGTTCTCACTTGCTGATGCTGTTGCGGTCACACTGAGAGAATATTTACATAAATATCTCAAGAACAGTAATTTTGAAAAGCTAAGAGAACAAAGAAGTGGTAAAAATTATAAGGCAAAAATATCTTATGGTATTTGCTCGGAAATTATCTTAAAAAGTGGTTTAAACTTGTAAAATATAAAATCAAGGCATCATTATATTCTGTTCAGTAAGAGCTTATATCAAAATCTTTTCATTTTAAAGTATTTATTAATACCTAAAACTATAATAATATAAAATTCCATTCGGTAAACAGATTATTTCCTACTAAAAATTAAAAAAAAACTAGGCCAGACTCTAAAAACCTATAATATCAGCTTAAAGCTATAATCTCGTACTCGTTTCCGGCAAGTTTGTGTTTCGAAATGCTTTCCTCTACTAAAAAATATATATATATTATGTGAGTGCCGATCTTATGTTAATTTTTCTTTCTGTGCAGTATTTGTTGTTGTCTTTTATTTCAATCTCGTTTGAGTAATTTTTTTCTCGTTTTTATGTGTGTACACTGCGACTGCAAAAAAAAGTATTTTTATTTTGGACTTTGACACAGTCATACGATGATTTTGTTACCCCATTATTCGCCACGAGAACAAACGCTCGACCGATCCGACGAGGGAGAGGGCGATATAGCAGACACTCACGTAATGCTCGCATGGAAATAAATAAATCAAATGGTGCAATTCAATTTGGATTTTGCATTATGTGCATAGAGTAATGACGCGTTCTCACTTCAGTCACTTCACTTAATGCGCAAAGTCAAGGCAATCCGACTGATGAATAATTTCCCGTTACAATTTCCCCACCGACAATGGGCGACACCTTGACCAAAGTTCAAGTAACCGGTCGCCAGACAATTGGAAATATTTATGCAAGTGCGCTTGCCGCATTTTCAATTGTAAACAAAAACAAAAAAAAATAACAGCTGATGGCGTGAGAATTGAACTTTCAGGTGCTTAAAACTGAAGCCAAAAAACAC
The DNA here is from genome assembly GCA_008042475.1 of Drosophila kanapiae. Lineage (NCBI taxonomy): Eukaryota > Metazoa > Arthropoda > Insecta > Diptera > Drosophilidae > Drosophila > Drosophila kanapiae. Next base: position 31,107 of record VNJM01003525.1, on the reverse strand, counting down.
GTAAACCAAACAGTAAAGTCACAGCTTGAGTCACTTACTGCGCAACTTCACAGCGAAGTGAGAAATATATATATTTATAGTATATAAGTAAGGCACAAATTAAGACCACGTAAGTGGACACGTCTCTTTCTGCTTTTGTGGGGGGGAGGCGCATTACTGATGACGTGTTCTAGAAAGATAGATAGATATCTTTAACTACGTGTATATGCTCTTTGTTGCGATTCTCGACGTACATTTAATGTGAAAAGCACTTCCACACTTTATTCTTGGCATTGCTGGGCGATTTCGTAATGCCTGAAGCTCGATTCCGTGGACTTAAACAGCTGATTTTTATTGCGAATCTCATTTAATATTTTTTTTTGCAAACACCTCAGTTTGTTTTCAAGTTCGAGTATTACTCTATTTTTATTTTTCAACTGCATTTTGTGATTTAATCAAGCATAACGTGGGCTCGTTTTTACAATGATTTCCAGTTAGCCGGCGTTGGCAATGCTGTTGTGCAATGCACACACAAAAAGTAGCGGGAAAATGCATAATAATAGCAATCAATACCGAAATTGGAAAGAGCTTGTTGTGTACAAACAGTTATAGGTGACTATTACCTATTGTCAGCTGTAATTAATGCCAGCCATTGTTTATTTTTGAGCAATTAGTCGAGTTTAACCCTAAAATTACAATTAATTGGTTGTAATGTATAATTAGTTGAATTGAATTTGAACCTAAATTAACCTAAACCGAAAATTTAGTACACTCGTGATCGCCTTCCAAGGTTCTTTCGGCTTATCACCTAAATTATATACTTATAAGACGAGAAAGTCTTTCGAAATGTACTGTTCACAGTTCTCCTTTTTTAACCTATAATAAAGTTAAGCTTTATATGTTTATCACACTGTGGTAGTATATTTAATAACCGTGTATAAACACATCGTTTCTCGCAGTTGCAAATTGCATTTTAACAATGCAATTAAACGGGAAGCTTATCAAAATATTTAACGCTATCAAAATCATGAAATAATGTTTGCTATTTATGAATATATCTACACAGAATAAATACTCTCTCCACTCCTTGAAATGCCTTCAAATTCGTTTCAAAAATGTCGTTTTAACAATGTTTATATATAGATACTTTGTATGTTAATTTTGTTTTTAATTGCCATCTTGATTTTACGGTTAAAAACCGAGTTTTTGTTAACTGTTGTGTCGTTGTGCGATCGCTGTTGACCTTTGCACGGGTTAAAGCGTTTTGTTGTAAGACATTACGCATACGACGCGTGTGCGTTATCTAACCGCCACGCCAAGGCTTATGAATCGGATTCAATTAGTTCTCAGAGCAGCAGCAAACTGCTGACTAGAGGGGCCAGTAATCACAGGGTTTAATGTGCACAATTTCCTCATTGTTTCCAAGCGGACCGTGATTACTTCTCGTTGTTTGAGAGAACACAACACCCCGGCACAACCTTTGTTTTCCAACACACGCCACTGTAAGTGATCTCGTTATGTGTCTTTTTGTGCCACTTTGACCAGGGTTCAAGATTTGAACAGCAATGCGATCAATCAGTTGGATATGAAATGCTAAACGAAGCGCAGTTTTATATATTTTCATGAAATTTTCATTCATTAACCGCCAAGCAACTTTCGCCCATATGCTTGTACCATTCGAACGCTTTGAACTTTGCACAGTGGTTTTTGAATTATATTTCCATAGTGTTTAGGTTGGAAATGAATTATTAAAGCAGCAGAAATAGGACTTCAGGGTATCAGTATGACGATAATGGTTTCATGTCGGCAAGGTTGAGGGTTTGAGGAGTCACAAAGTAATTTCTCCTTATAATATAAACAAAACTGGTTTGTGGACCACTGTGCGTATTGTTTTGCTACCGTCGAGTGTGTGTTTTGCAAATATTTAAATGCCGAATTCTGTTGTTGTTATCGTTATGTTTTCATATTCCCTTTCTTTGCAAACAAAACACGTATTCACCACGTTTACGATCTCGGGCCTTTCGCCATATGTCAGAGGTATATCCGAGCAGAAGATCTGTATTTTGTTTTCGGGGCCAGTTCAATGCACTCCACCGATGCCAACTGAAATGGAGTTTCACATTTGTGCACACTTTATTTTATAACATCAAGCGCATATCACACAAGATTGCATAAGGTGGTGAGGGGTGAACTTTGGGCAGCGGGGAATAATAATACGATTCTTAATTGTTTATCAGCGACGGCAGATTCTAAGAAATCCATGCGATATCAGCCGAGTGGTGGATAAACCTTGGTCCGGCCGGACTTTGATCTCTGCGAACCCCAACGAGTTTTTTTAGATAAACAAAGCGAGAAAATGTTTCACTGTAAGCTGTGTAAATTAATGCCAAAGAATTTGTTTTTTGTGTGGTTCTATTGAGGTGCCCGACCTAGGACAATCTTTCTCTACTACAACAAATGAGAAGAACCATCACTAGAGAGAGAGTGTGAGAGCGGAGAATTCCCGATTATGCAACAGCCTAGCTCTTGCTTTTCTTTTAGAACTTGTGTCTAATTTTAAACACTCACCATATATCCAACCTTTCTCTGTTGACATTATCTCTCTATTATGCCATTCTTTGTTTTCTATAATATCGACGCATATCTGGCATATATCCAGAGAGAGAAAAAAAACCCAAGACGTAACAGAAACTTGTTTGGCTTTCAATTTATGATCTGATTTGGAATATCTACGAAGGCCGGAGAACTAATGTTGCCTAATTGAAATATTTATTTGCGCCCGATGCGATTATCTATCTATTTTAAGAACTTTTATGGGAAATTACTTTTTATCGGTTATTAAAATATATTTAATTAAATTTTGTGTATTGTTTTGATGGAGCTATCTTTTATTATGTCATCCCCAAAAAGGTGTTGGTTTCATTTACGCTTTCCTCACCTGTTCCTTTGATCTCACTTTGTTTGTCTTATCTCTCTCCATTTGTCACTACATAAAAAATGCATATATTCGTTATATTTCCGGTTGCAGGTGAAATCAACCCACAGGACATCACCTGACATCATCGTTTTCTTGTCGCATCCATTGTCTGTTCGTCCCTGCCTTAAGTCAGAGCTAGGCTAAGCCTATCATCACTCAGCTTGGTGAATCGGAGGATCCTAGGATCTCCAGAGATCGCAATCAACGCTATCGATAGCAAGCGGACAAAGAGAAAACCAGAGTCAAGATGTTTATCGAAGATGATGCGCAGTAAGTACAAGATTTTATTCCTTTTTTCTGTTTGCTTTATTCGTATTCCATGAGTAATTCACTTAGTATTAACTGTTTAGCTGTTGGTTGTGGATTTATTTTGGTGGTGGGTTAAGAAAGGGGTATAAAAGAAAGCTATTTATAAGATTGCCTTTAAGTTAGGCTTTATACAAAATGCATTCAAATTAGACTTCATACAAAATGCAAACAAAAGTCTGTACTTAGGGCTTACAATTAAATATAAAGAATTTCTTTGAACTGGAGGCAAATGGAGCATTGTTTTAATATTAACTTAAAGAACTTCATTCAAGGTTTTCTGGGATAGGTTTAAGGGTATTTAAAAGAATTCTTTTGATACAAGATCTTTTATTTCCTAAGCTCATAATTGCTGTTTTATTTAAAGCTAAGTTCGAGCTGGTTTAGTAATATTAAATGGTTATATATTCCTTTGATGACATTATTCAATTGAAACATAAAGTCATTGTAATAAATTCGAGTTATTGCTACGAATAACTTACCGAGCTCCATTGCAGTTCAAGCTTTACATGATTTCCTTTGAAAGACATATACTGCCACCTTCCCTGCTGATGTTATATAAGAACTTACCCGTATAATTGGCACTTTATCGGCTGAAAAATATTCCCAGTGACATGCAGGGTAACCTTTCAAAGTTCTCTCTCTCTCTGCCCCGTGCAATAAATTGACGTCATGTGCCCCCCACTTGCGCAAGCCAAGTTCAAGGCTATCGTTCGATTTGCTTATCAGCTAGTTAGTACTGACTTTATCAGCAAATGTGCTTGCAGTTCGGCTTTTTGCGGATTATAATACATATATTTGTATATATATATAATATATTGCAGTCTTGGCTAAGAGCGGCGATAAATCCAATTCCAAGGAAGGTGATTTTATTAATATATACTATTATGCTTTAATTAATTAAAATTTATCTAGTGTCCTGGGCTCAAGCGATCAAAATTAAATTCTTCCAAATATTTGGCATTAGTTTTTTTTTTCTTTACTAAATTTAATTAAAAAAAAAATAACAACAAAAAAAACGTGATAAGAAGTTGGCCAGCTGGGCAAGCGGCTTTATAAAAATGGAACTGTTGAGAAAGACGTGAGAGACTTGTGATATTTTTGGGTATTCCTGATAAGTGAATATAGAGAAAGATAACAACGACAACTCTCTAGGATTTGATTTAACAAAATGACTAACCAAAAATTGGGACTTTGTTCGTTGTAAACTTTTGTAAAATAGAACGTATCATAAATTTCGATGGGATTGAAGTATATTTCACATTGTAAAGATAACTCGATTGTTGGATGATTAATGAAATATGGCCTATATCCTTTCCTTAGCAACCAAATCCACTCGTAGTTCTAGATTAAATCCCAGACAAGCAATAGACCCCGCACTACTACTTGCATTACAAATAGCCAGATCAGACCTTTCTTGACCCGGGAATCACCCACAATCTGGGGGGACTGATAAAAAAAGAAGGCCGAACCGAACAACCCTTCCAGTGTGTGTGTGTGTGTGTGTGTGTTTGGCGCTCTCCCAGCTCTTATCGGCTGCCATTCGAAAAGCGTTTTCTGAGCGACAGCCGAGAACCGAGAACCGATTTGAGCGGAACGACCAGAGAGTATATTGTAGTGGCAACCCCTTTCCGCTTTCGGACTTGCAAGACCTGCTAACTGCTAACCAGTGGCAGCAGCGGCAGGTGGTGATATCAGTTGGTTTTCGGCTTGCGACAGCGCCACAACGAGAGTGGGTGGGTTGCATTGGGATCCCTCATCCCCGTCCGATGATCGGGCGTATACGTGATGTGTGGGAAACAGCATTAGTTTTTCAACTGAGAACATTTACATATCCAATTGGCCAGCCACTAATTTGTATTTTTGATTCGTGTATCTTACAGAATGGACAGCTTCTGGGTGCAGAGCGCAATTGGGGCGATCAAGGCGATCGCCTTCATGTACGACATCATCACCCTGCCGGTCTATTTGGTGTTCCAAAAGCCCTGGAAGCGTCGGCAGGACTCGCGTCGGGTTAAGGTGAGTTTGTGTGGGGTGTCCCTTGTTTTTCCGTAGTATTTTTTATATATTTTTTTTTGCTACGCCAACTGTGTAACTATCTCTAGAATCGTGTGTTGTTGAAAATTATACTTTCGACTTTGCACTGGCCGTTCCAAAGTACATAGACCTGGGCCACAATCGCATGCTATAGTTATATATTTTTATATATATATTTTTATTAGTTGAAAACTGCACACAGCCGCGCTATCAGCTAGATTTAACTTTTAATTTTCCTCGACTCGCCTTGTTCTTCACCTTGGAATATTTGCCAGGCCCTGGCACCTATCTCTCTCTCCTCCGAGCTGCTAGAGCTTCTCAATTGTTTCCCAGTAATCAGTCGACTGGGGTGTGTGTGCGTGCCTTTTGATTTATTGACCAGGTCCACCTTTTTTTTTTTGTTGTTTTTTTTAGAACCCCCTCGTATCTATTCACTCCGTGTGGCCGGTTTTTTTTTTATCAGGGATTCGCTCTTTTATGCGACAATTAGCCGAAATGATTTCCTTGCTTTCGCGAATATATATTGGCAGGCGAAATCATGGTTATATATGTGATAATTATTGCACAGGTTGTGTCAGGCCATATATACGCCGTGCCTGATAAGAAAGAATTCTGCAGTTCGACAAATAGTGCAAGTGTTTATGCTTTGAGTCATGTAAAGCCAAGAAAACTAGTTAAATATTATTTTAAAAACTTAAAGAATCAACTTGTAGGTTAAATAAATGTGTAGTTCAGTTGAAAAAATGTATAAAACACTCCCAGACGAGGAACTGCGTTTTGATATCTGACGCTCTTCTATCGCCACTATCTAAATGGAACGATTTCGGTTGGCTTTGTGATAAGGTATTGTTTTTATGGCTTTAAAAAGGGGGTAACTACGGCGCCGACTTGTGAGCAAATTCTGGCCTATAAATTGTTATAAACAAAGAACAGTAACCAGGAAAAAAAGGAATTTATCAACAGCTGAAAAGAAACCCTGCCTAAAATCGCTTCTCATCTCAAACTCCTCCTTCCCTTCCAACAGGCCAAGCTAATTAACCAGAAAATGTTGGTCGATGAGTCCAAGTACGCGCCGGATGACATTGAGGTTTAACTTTTGCAAATGTGTTTTTAATACCCTTAGTAATATAATCATGTTTGTTATGGAACGCGTACACAACACACAACACACTGGGGCACCCCCATACCATAAAAACACACAAACACACGCACACAAACACACACACAAACACGCACACACAAGCACTTTAAATGTTCCAAAGGACCTGGTGATCGTACTCCGTTGTTGGGAGTATCTCAATCTTTGGTGTTGGTCCACGAAACATGATCTCCCCGAGTTGTGGCCCTCACCTCGACAAAAACCCTCAAAAAACCAAAAAAAACCAAAAACTTCACATGTCTGTTATCTCTCTCCCCCTCTCTGTCGACTCTACTACTCGTTGTGGTCCCTCCTCCCCTAATCTGGCGTTGATTTTCGCTCAGTGCCCACCCCTGACACGACATTAAACTAATCGCCACACTTATGCTTTCAGGCAAAGATCGTGAAGAACGATGACAATGAGCTGACCTACCGGACTACGGATCCGCCGCGTGATGTCCACGTGAAGATGCTGCAGGAGAACATTGATACGCTGGAGAAGGTCTTTAACTATGTGGCCAAGACGTACACGTCAAAGCGTTGCCTGGGCACCCGTCAGATCCTCAGCGAGGAGGACGAAGTTCAGCAAAACGGACGCGTCTTCAAGAAGTACAATCTGGGCGATTACAAGTGGAAGACATTCACCGAAGCGGAGCGTACGGCGGCTAACTTTGGACGTGGTTTGCGCGAGCTGGGACAGAAGCCACGCGAGAATATTGTCATCTTTGCCGAAACGCGAGCCGAATGGATGATTGCCGCCCATGGATGCTTTAAGCAGGCTATGCCCATTGTGACGGTCTACGCTACCCTGGGCGATGATGGCGTGGCCCACTGTAAGTGCATCACTTGGAAGTGTGGAGGAAATAAACACTCAATATCTACTATATTCATAGGCATCACCGAAACGGAAGTCACCACTGTCATCACGTCGCACGATCTGCTGCCCAAGTTTAAGACGCTGCTAGACAAGTGTCCGCTGGTAAAGAACATCATCTACATCGAGGATCAACTGCACAAGACGGAGACCACTGGCTTCAAGGCAGGCGTTAAGATCTTGCCATTCAACCAGGTGATCAAAAGCGGTCAGGACAGCAAATATGGTGAGTGTTAAATAAAAAGGAGGGAATTTACGTCTTTATTTGATGTCAAACAATAGATTTCTTAGTCAAGTTGCATCGAAATTGTGGTTGCCTTGGTAGATTCTTTCTTGATTTTGTCCTCACGTGTTAGAACACGGGTGCCCATTGTGGAGGTGCCCACTGATACTGTGGCCACCTCAGGCTCTTCATTGCTGTTTCTAATAGGCTTTTCGAAGGGTTCCTCGTCATCCTCGTCAGCACTATCGTAGTCGTCTTTAAATTCGGATAAAGTCTGAGGGCCATAACGCCATCTTTGGAATAGAAAAGACAGAGATATGGCGTTAAATATCTTTAGTTTCATATATTTACATTGGTAATATCGAAAAATATAGCAATTTGCCTTAAATTATTAGTGGAATATAATAATAATTATAATAATTTCGAACAATGCTAGTTTAAACTACGTTTAGGCTATTCTTTGGCACAGTTCGATATATCAAGCAGAATATCGATTTATCGCACACTTATCGGAAGGTTAAAATATCGTTTTAAATGTAAATGATCGATTTATATATCGGCCTTAATGTTAAAAATCGATTCAGTATAGGTATCTCGGCAGAAATACCGCGCTAAATATCGGTTTGTTTGATATACTCGATAAATATAGCAATTTACCTTAAAATATCGATGGAATAAATTTATAACTAAAACAAATTTTAATAATGATAGTTTAAACTTCGTTTAGTCTCTTTTTTAACACATTTCAATATTATCAAGCAGAATATAGATATATCGCAGACCTAAAGCAAGGCTTAGATATCGATTTAAATGTAAATTATCGCCTTGGCGATAATATCGATATATATCAATATTTTCTGCCTTCCCTAATTTGCATTTGAAATAGCTTCTTAATAAATTCCGTTCTTACCGCAAATCGGTGTTGGAATAGTCAACAGGCTGCAACAGGATGGGCGAAGGTTGCGACGGTAGCTGTGCACTCTCATAACTGGCAGCCGATACTGTTTCCGTCGCTTCATTGTCAACCGAAAGACTTGCCACAACATCGGCAACACCATCTCGCCTGCGTTTGGCTATATAGCGTCTATATTCCCGAAATGCGAGTATGCCGCAGTAAACACCGAACAGAGTGTAGATAACTTTGCAGCTTCGCGGCTGCGGCGAGGCTGCGTCCAGTAAGGCATTTACCTGTTGCGCACATGTCAGCGGTGTTAGGGTAATGTACTCCTCAAGGATATCTGTCATTTTGAAACGTTTTCGAAAATTAGGCCAAAATCAAGATGAACCTCAGGCCTAGTCAATTTTATTGTAAATAATTCTTTGTTGCCTTGACAACTGACAAAGTGTTAGGTGTTGGCTTGCTTAGTTTTCTTGTTAATTAATTTTCTTTCCGCCCACACAGAGAACGTGCCACCCAAGGGCGATGACATTGCAATTATTATGTACACCTCTGGATCCACGGGCACACCCAAGGGTGTCCTGTTGTCGCACAAGAACTGCATTGCCACCATGAAGGGCTTCTGCGACATGGTGCCCATTTATCCCGACGATGTACTCATTGGCTTCCTGCCCCTGGCTCACGTTTTCGAATTGGTTGCGGAGAGTGTGTGCCTGATGACGGGCGTACCCATTGGCTACTCGACACCCCTGACTCTGATCGATACCAGCAGCAAGATCAAGCGCGGCTGCAGTGGTGATGCCACCGTGCTGAAGCCCACCTGCATGACATCAGTGCCGCTGATACTCGATCGCATATCCAAGGGCATCAACGACAAGGTCAACTCGGGCTCGGCATTCAGGAAATCACTCTTCAAGTTCCTCTACCAATACAAGGTCAAGTGGGTGCAGCGTGGCTACAAGACGCCGCTGATTGACAAGTAAGGTGGCACTTTCAGGGGTCCTGAGTTGGTAACTAAAACGTTTGATTCTTTAACAGATTGGTCTTCAAGAAGGTGGCCAAGCTGATGGGCGGCAAGGTGCGAATTATTATGTCTGGTGGAGCGCCGCTTTCCTCGGACACCCATGAACAGATCAAGACCTGCCTGTGCCTGGAACTCATTCAGGGTTATGGTCTCACGGAGACCACATCGGGCGCTACAGTAATGGATTGTGAGTGATTAGAAGAGGGAGCTTCTTATGTGAGAGATAACTAACTGATTTCCTAATTACAGATCGCGATATGACCTATGGCCGCACTGGTGGCCCCCTCACTGTCTGCGATATTCGTTTGGTTAACTGGGAGGAGGGCAACTATCGTGTCACCAACAAGCCCAATCCCCAGGGTGAAGTGCTCATTGGCGGCGAGTGTGTCTCCCAAGGCTACTACAAGCTGCCTGGCAAGACCAACGAGGACTTCTTCGAGGAGGATGGTCGACGGTGGTTCAAAACCGGTGACATTGGTGAAGTGCAAGCCGATGGCGTACTTAAGATTATTGGTGAGTCTGGCAACCAAATTTATGCTTACAAAAGAACAAGTTTTATTCCAATCTCTGTTTGAAAACAGATCGTAAGAAGGATCTGGTTAAGCTGCAGGCCGGCGAATACGTATCTCTGGGCAAAGTTGAGTCGGAGCTGAAGACATGCGGCATTATTGAGAATATTTGCGTGTACGGTGATCCCACCAAGCAGTTTACAGTGGCGCTGGTGGTGCCCAACCAGAAGCATCTGGAGGAGCTGGCCGAGAAGCATGGACTGGCGGATAAGACATACGAGGAGCTGTGCTCATCGCCCGTCATCGAGAAGGCTATACTCAAGGAGATAGCCGAGCATTCGCGGAAATGTATGTTATTTGCAGCTTAAAAATATATTATATATCTTAATTTATTTATGATTTTCCAGGCAAGTTGCAAAAGTACGAGGTGCCGGCCGCCATTACGCTGTGCAAGGAGGTTTGGTCGCCGGACATGGGACTGGTAACGGCCGCCTTTAAGCTGAAGCGCAAGGATATTCAGGATAGATATCAGCATGATATTAACCGTATGTACGCCTCATGAAAGTCAATGTACTAAGCCAGGGGAGGAAATAGATGCAGAGGCAGTAACGACAACAAAAACAACTACAACTACAACAACAACACGGAGACAACTACATTAGTCGATGAGCGGCAGCAGCGGCAACGGCGGCGGCAGCAGCAGCAGCAGCAGCACTGAAGGAACTCTACTAATGGCTAATTTAGTAGCACGCACGAGCATGCCCCAGCATGTCCAAGCATGTCCGAGTCCAAAAAAACCAAAACTATTGTAGCTTAACTCCTAAACTTGATCTGAAAGCCAGGCCAAAACATAAAGACCGAAAGTTCTCTCATTCACCGAATTGGTTTCCTGTGTTCTCTCTTTCTTTTGCAAATTCCTCGTTCTTCTTCTCGCTCGTCGTCATCCTAAAAATAAAATAAAAGTTCGTTGACGTTTCGTCTGAGGCTGGGCTCTGACACAAACACACACACACACACACATCGATATACATACATGCATATATGTGTAAATTAAACATAAATCTAAATATGTATTAATTGGGGGCATAGTATAGTTCAAGATGTTACTTTATATTAGTTTATTTCCTTTCAAGAGATCGATTACAAATTATTGGAAGAGGATCTTTTATTGCCTTCAAGTCCAGGCTCGAGAAGGACTGCAAGATTCCCGCTGAAGATTTTTTAAAGCTCAATTTTTAATGTCAATAGTTTTTTTTATTCAATTGTATATTTTATCATAATGGACGGAATTGCCGCATGGAAAAAACATCAAAAGAGGAGACCCCTATATCTACCACAGAACAGGAAACGTACTTCAGCATTCGCATTAGTTATTGGGACAAGTTTTTACCGATTATCTAGCTCCGGAGTGGGGTAGCCAAGTTTCCACGAATTTCATCTATGTGGGGACACTAATAATTATAATTTCGTGTACAGATCATTGTAGTTATGATCGCCTAGCCTGGCAGAACCATCTCTGTACCCCTCTTAATAACTACTAATAAAGGACTCTATTTTTATTAACTTCAGCACATAGTACCCACCTGAAAACTTCAACTAACTTGGTTAAATCGCCTATACATAGTCACAGAGCACAGCTATCTCGGATAGTCAGGAGGTGAATGTACGCGCAGTCATAAGGTCTCAGTTAACATTCCGTCCGTTGATCTATGAGCGGTACAAATTGAAAATCCTTCCCGTATTTGTTGCTGTAATGAGATGCACTCTTTTTCAAACATATACACCACAGCCTCAGAGATTTCAGCAAATTTTAAAAGTCTTTTACAGGTTTTGTAGAGTTTTTTCGATTTAAATATAGTGGGTATGACATCTTTCACTTTTCTTCTCAGAAACGGTCTTGTGGGGATCCATGAAATTGTTGTTATTGGTAGTAAGTGTTTCAAATTGAAAGTAAGGAGGCTAAGGGTCTTCTTTTTCTTGGTGATTGATTTTTCTGGTTTCCCTGGTTTGTTTTTCTTCTTAGTCCTCTTTGCAGTTTTAGGGACTTGTGTTGGCTTGCGGTACTGTAGCGGATCAAGGGGACCTATCAGACTTAAAGGCTGAATGTATACCCAGAGAGTGAGGAAGGAACAGAAGCTGTACCTTTTCTGCGAGAAGGACTTAATGGCGTTACACAATAACAGTGAATGATGTGAGATCTGGGCTCAGTAAATAAAAGAAAAAGACGAATATATGAAATGAATATTGGATTTTCTGGCTAAATGTCTTGATATAAATATCTTTAGTTTACTTCTTCTATGCTAAGTTAAATGTATGAAAAGATCCCTGAATTAATTGAATGAAGAATTGTAGCAAACACAAAGCAAAACGACTTGATTATGAATTAAAAACAAAAACAACACAAAAGTGGATGTGGAATTTCCATTGGAAAAGGCAAAAGAAAGAGTTACAAATGAGACCATCCAAAAATTACTTTTAATAACACACAAAGGCAGAGTAAAGGTTACAAAGAGCAAATGGCATATGTAAAATATATATATATTTTAGCTCAATTTAGTTAAATCTCACGTCAAATGAACTTTTATTACACACACACCTAACGAGAAAAGTCAAAATTAAAGTGCAACAAATGAAAGACTTAGTGCTAAAAACAAATTGAAACACGCGAGAAGGCCAACAACAAATGCCTAAAATATATACAACAAAAAAACATATTTGTTTTTTTTTATTTAGATGTGCAAGAAAACTTTTGGAATAAATTGTAGTCATATTTTTAGTTTATATTTAGGAAACGTTTTAGCAATTTTTTGTGTGTGGGGGGAACGCGTTGCGTTTCTTTCAAATAAATTTCAATTTATTATAAAAAACACACAGATTTTCAATTTCTGTAAAAATCAGGACGGGATTCCTTGAAAAACAAAAAAAAAACAAAACGAAATTGAAACACTATCCCTCTGTTGAAAGTAAATAAATTATTGTAATAACGAGAAATGAGTTACAAAAAAGCAAATAAAAATGTAAGACAATTATTACAACTAAGTATCACTGCATTACTATATTTTTGATTGTATAAAATACTGGATAAATCAATAAATGAAAACTATTTTCTAGTTTTAATTGAATGCTTAGTTGATATTGTGGAACATATAATATTAAGGAGCTAAACTAATTAAAGGTAAGCTGGCTGAGTTAATTTGCAAATAAATTGAGCATGGTTTAAATAATGGCATAGTTTTTGGTGTGATTTTACTTCGTAAGTATATATTTCTACATTAAAAACAAAAGGATATGTTATATATTTATTATATTTAATTATCTTCTTTCTTCAATTGATAATAAAAGTTATCTTATGCGGATATGACGCTGCACTAAAAGGTTCCCTAATGAGAACATCATTCACATCAGTAATATGAGTTCTAAAAATGCTTAGATTACAATATTTAAAAATTTGTTTATAAGTAATTCGCATGCACAGCTTTCAAACATATTTTCTTATAGTGAAAGTATCAGCTTTCTGATCGTTTGGGCTGATTAAAGGTCTACTGTCAGGATGGCCGAGTGGTCTAAGGTGCTGCGCATACTGCGGTCTACTCTGTAGGCCACTTCTGACGAGATTTTTTTGTATTTTCTTCTTTTTTGGCCTGCACTTAATTTAAACTTTTGCATAACTCATCAGTTTTATGCTCCCAGAGTCGCCATTAATTACGCTGTGCAAAGAGCTCGAACAGGTGCGTTCAGCCGCATTAATTTGTTTGAGCCTTTGACTTCTTGTTCGCTCGCCCTTGTTTGCCGATGGAAATGACACAATTAGCACGGCTCGCTGCATTCCACTTGCTGCAGTGTTTACTGTAGCAGCGTTGCTCCACTGTGCTCGTTTCTATTTGCAGCAATGTCTCTGTTTGTTCGCTCCCCGACGACGACAAGGACAACGACTTTGTGCATTTAACAGCTTAAAAAAATAGTGACTACTTAATGTCCTGCTGGACAAATGTTGTTTGCAAATTGGAGCAGACTTTTTAGCTGCTTAGTAGCTTTATTTTTATAGCGATAATTAGTAAATTATTATTTAAAATAAATAGAAATACAAAAATAGTACAAGCCGCGGTTCGATACATTCAATGAATATAAAAATTGATTTTGTGGAATTAAAATAGACCGATATAAAATATAAAATAACTGAACAATAAAAAACTATATTTTTTAGAGTTAAAAAGACAGATATATAATATAAAATAACTTTTTTGTCGATAGGTTTACTTTTCAACACTTAGAAAACGATGGTATCGATAAAAACGAGGAATGCGACTCTGTGTCGGTAAAGGAGAAAAATGTCGAAGTCATCAGCATGCTGACACGTGGATCTTCTGCCATTTAATCAAGTAAGCACAGCTTTTCCATTTCAATCAATCCTTCCTTTATTACTAAGGTAATAAAAAAAAGAAAAAAGTAAAAACTAAAAAAGTAAAACTGAAAATCTGACAGAGAATCAATTTGGAGCAGTAAGCATAGTAGTGAAAAGCGAAAAAGCAGACTCGGCTAACAAGAGACGGAGAAAATTAAAGCAATCAAAATGGAACATTCAGCCAAGAAGCCACTAGATATCATTATTGAGACCACCACTTCAGGAAATGAAGGCATACGCATAGACATAGACATAGACATAGACATAGATGACGATGTCATTTTAGTAGAGCCAATTGTCGCAACTATTGTTCGGTGCGATTTCGAAGAGGATCCCACTGATTTAGAGGGTAACTGTGCAAGTCACTTAAAACATAAAAGAGATTCCGATTCTAATAGCGATTCCCAATCAGATAGCAATTCCGATTCAGATAGCTCCAGCGACATTGATGTAAAAACGGAGGACGAGACAGATCTGGAGCCAGAACACCCACCAGCCAAACAACCACGCATAGAACATCGATCTGATGAAGATGATGCTTAGGTGGCGCAGGTATCCATCGACTGGGTCGGATGGCAAATAATCCCCAGTCGATAACTGCGTCCACATAACACCTTTGAGGCGGGAAAGTAGTGCGAGTACCCAACATGCAAGGAAGAGCAAGTAAAGGTTCGAGCCAATAAGCTCAACAGCGAATTATATAAGTAATCATATTATATTTATTATTTGCAGGTGTTCCTCGTTCTATTCCTTGTCATGAGAGTCCTCCAACTCCTCCTAATACAATTTCCACTTAACCAAATCACACTAAAATTAAGATTAATCACTTAACATTAACGTTAAAGCCTGTGTAAGGCACTTAACTAACACACAGATTGAAAATGTGCCCTTTGTTTGATCTGAGGTATGTATTCTTGACTAATTGGCATTTAAGTGGCAAATTATAACTGATTTTTATATTTTAGTTGCAGTTCCGGGATCTGGAACCGGACCCAAGTCAGTCAAACAGATACAAACAAATGTAATGGCACATTTTCTATTTTGTCTAATAAATTTTAAGGCAAGTCCACTGCACACAAAGGAACTAAGCAGCATTGGGTGCTCTCTTTTAAAATATTTATTTGTAAAATATTTTTCTTTAAAACATTAAATATATAATTAAACGTCTTGGGATATATGTACACGGTACCAAGTACCACCAATCGTGGAGCGTATGGTATTCTCCAAGGTTGGTGCTACTTAGTACTCTGTAAATAATTTATACACTTTGTTTTAATACAAATAAATATTAAACGTAGCCCATTTAAATCTAAATAAAATCTATTTCAAACCGAAATACATTTCAAACCCAGAAACATCACTTGGAAAAACGTGCTACACCCACAGTTTAAGGCCATTTATAAAACAAGTGAGCATTGCATACCTTTAGGCGGTCGAGAGGGGTCCAGACACTCTGAAGTGGCCATCCGCCAGCCGCCAGCTCCTGCTGCCAACGACATTCACTAATGCAACAAATAAATCATACAATATGAGTGTGCTACACTTTTGCAAACTTGCCATTCTCCTAGGCGATTATACGTGGCCATTTTGGGGTTAAAGCTGCAAGCCTGAACGAAAAGTACTCCTAGAATATGTCTTGCTTGGTGCATTTTTTGCCATTGGGCAAAGTCTAGAATTTATTGCAATTTTTTCTTGCAGACCCCAAGTGACAAAAAATATAGCTGAGAGGAAAAAGGAGTAAGAATTCTAAGCATCAACTGTATGCGATTGCACTAATAAAATTAATAGACCATGTCAGACAGTGGCAGAGGAGCGGGAACGGTAGCTGTTGAAAAGTATTCCCAAGAATTTCATACTCATACGTCACGCTCAATGGATTTCGAATGACAGACAGTCGTCTCGTCTCGCAAGGGGAATGTATTTCGCAGATAAAAACGTCAGCATTAAGGAGCGAATCGTATTGACTGGCTTTGAATGGGTCAACAAACGCATTACAAAAGCCAAAGCGAGCAACATATATACACAAGTCTGCATGGAGTCACTCGGTCATGGAATAAGCTTTAAGATATGTTTAATTTTAATAGTTGAAAAATGCATAATGGCTGAAAGTTGGACGAATTGAGCTTAGATAAGTTACGTGGAAATATAATTATTAACCATTTTAAAGTACAAATAGATCTTAGAGAATTTATAATATATTTTGTTTACTTTTAAGTAATTCTTCAGCACTTTTCCATCTCTCCTGGTAACAAGATTTCCGTAAAATCATGGTAGTGTTGAACAATTTCGATAACACAATAGTGTTACACAGAGTGATTTGATAGAAATCGAAATGTGTTGTAAATTTCGATAACCACAGCAAGCTGACATATTGTTATCGAGTAGGCCTTGAATTTTTACTGCACATTTTATTAATTTTTAATTTTTCACTTAACCCGTGTTGATAAGCTAAGGCCGCATATAGGTTTTATCGCTTTCAGTTTTGATTTCCAGAAAAATTCTGTACACAAAATATATATCTAATTTCAATTAAAGAATTTGAAGCCTTGAGGGGCTTCTGAGGAAACTGAACTCGGCCAGGACTGAATGATTTGGCACAAACCGTATTGATTCTAATGAATTTGAGGCACAAGCTTATGGGAAATGCATGCGAACAGATTGAAAATGCATTTGAAAGCGATGCCAAGCTGAACTCGAACCGGAACGCACTCGATGCTGGTGTATCTATGGTTGTCGTTAAAGTATCTGCATCTGTGTATCCGCAAGAGGAGCTGCTGCTACTACTGCCACTGTGTCATTTGCGTATGCTGCGTGACTGTTGTTCCCCCCGTTTGATGCATTTGACAAATCGAAACTTAGTCAAATGGGAATTTGCATCTGGCAGAGGCTCTCTGACCTCTCAGTCTCATTCCCCTGCTTTGGCAAACATTTGCATTTTTTGCAACAGTTTCAGAATCGATTTGAACGTGAGTCCTCATCTGACTTGGGTTACATCTCCATGGCGCTGGCTCCGGCTAGATGAGAGCTCAACAGCATTTTATTGGCCCAAGTTGCCTTTAGCTCTACTGGCGATTACATTTGTTTGCATATTTACCTAGTCAATGTTGTAATCGGCAATACTTTGGCATCGCTGTTTTTGCCCAGCGTTCTCCATTTCCGCCCCGGCCTTGTCGAACATGTCCGGCTGATATGGCGTCTGATTTCCGCTTTGCGCTTCAACGAACAGTGAACAGTGAACAGTGGAAGGGGAATGGCGGACAAAGGACGAGGGACGAGGACTGAGATTGACAACCCGTTTATGTCACTGGGATGGCTGGCGTGTCCTTCAGAGAGAAAGTTTTCGCTCTACTTTTGATTTGCAAGCAATTTCCAGCCACTTTCGCTGGCATTGAAAGCTTAAGTGCTAATGTCCTTGGCTTTATCGTGTTATTAAGGTAGTTACTATTTCCGAAATATGTATTCTATTTAAGTAATTTGCCAGCTTACTTTGGGATGTTTCCTTTATATTTTTAAATTCATTTTTTATTCCCTTGCTGTAACCTTATTAGAATTTTTTTCAGGCCATCAAGTCCTGTACAAAAATGTCTTCATTGAAATCTCCTGTAAATATATGCATGCCGTCGAGTGATTATATATATATATATATATATATGCATCTGTGCAAAGTTTTCCCGGCCCTCGGCAAAGCTAACTGCTGCGCTTAACAAGAATTCTTTACGCCATGTTGCACATTTTGCGAATTGCCAGTGTTGCCAAGTTCAAATGGCTGTGAAAATGCACACGCTTTCCACCATCAAGGGCACCCAGCGCCCTCACCTCGCCTCCTTAGGAACAACAACAACAGCAGCAGCCATTTGATAGGCATCACTGGCACTATATGGCCAGGCTAATGCCGCACGTGTTGCAACTACCGAAACTTAACAAATAAAATGCACAAAAACTTTTGCCACAAGCGAGACTATTAATATCGCGTTAGGTACACAACAGAAAAAGTAAGGATATCATAGAAGGATATCTAGGAAAGGTCCACAAAATGCATCTTCGATAGGCTTTCCTATAATATAATTTATTTAGTTAATCTCATTCAATGCCAGGTCGGAGCGAATTTGTAGATTTACCTTAAATAAAGTTATATTACCTTAAATGATGGTATATTTCTGTATATTTCTCAATTAAACTGGTTGTTTGTTTTTCTTTATAATTTAAAAGGGAATACCAGGCACAATGGATATTGGGAATTTTGAATTACTTCCTATAGAAGGTTGACTTTCAATGGAAAGTCTCGGTTGTATTTAATTTAATTTAATGTATCACATTTTTAATTTACAATAATTGATATTAAAATATTAACATAATATTAACAAATAACATATTAAAAGGGTGACTATTATTTAGGTCTGTTATTATTTATTTGGTAAACTTTTATATGTTTTTCTTTAATTTTTTATAAATACATTTTAAGGACTTTGAAGTCACTTTAAGACAACACTGCGTATGATTAATATGCTTGAGTAACAGTCTCTCCCGCATAAATCATACGCCATGTTGCTATAGTATAATTCTAAGAAGTACTTGAAATTTCCTTTGTTAATTTATTTAAGTTTATTTATCAAGTGTAATATTCTTGTGGAATAATTGTATTAATTATTTTAACCATCTAAGAAAAAAGGCATAGAAGCTAAGCTATTTGTAAATACTCTTAATAATCTTAAATACTATTTATAACAGTAAATGAAATATTTCCAAGTCATTCAGGAGAAACATCGCATTTTCCCCACCCTATGTTTATCTTCCTGGACTTTTCCTGCTCAGATGACTAACGGTTAACTTGGGACACTTCAAACCGCGCAAGCGCAAAGAGAATGATAGAGAGAGAGAGAGCTCGTAGGGCTGAGAGAAAAGCTCGCTTGTGTGGAAAATTCAACTAATTTGAATCAAAACATGTTTGCCCGCTCTCAGTACCCTCCTGCCTCTTTAGCCATTCGATCCCCCCACTACCCAGGCCTGTTGTTTGTTTCCATTCGAAGATTTCCATAGGAGAGAACATTTGATTGAATTGTTATTGTTACGAGAGCTGCCTGCCTGTGAGTATGCTGTTGCTTGTTGTTTGTGCAGATTTGTACCTATTCTGTTGCCACGTTCAAATCTTCACCTGCTCCTGCTGGTTTTTCCATTTTCCGCCATTGTCTTCTTTCGGCTTTCCCCCCGTGCCATTTGGAAAACTGCACATTTGGAGTCTGTGGCTTGTGCTGTGGGTTTGTTTTGTGTGGAAATCACTATAGTTTTTGTACGTGAGTTGATTTCTGCAGCTTGGATTTTCGTTGGTCTAGAATTCCTTGTCTAGTAGCTCTTTCTAGTCCATTTATGACCCGAACTGCGACCCTGACCTATTTTCCCCTTGTTTCTCTCACTCGCTCGCTTTGCCTGCTTCTATTGTGACACATTGAAGCGAATTTAACTGACTGTTATTCAAAGTCTATTTGCATATTATGGCCTTCGCATATATACACATAAATACACACCTAAAAACTCAACCTGGCAGACGTCATTTCCATGTCACTCATTCCTAGGCAACATCGGGGGGCGTGTTGCAACTGCACTGAAGGAATTTGTTTTGAATTTAAATAATACATTTTAAAGGTATAATTGGTAGAATTATAAGCACAAAACTTGACTCTAGTTGTGGGGTCTGTAGAATAGTTATAATTAAGGATTTTTGGTCTACTAAGAGAGGTACTAATATATTGTATATTTTATTTATATGAGAAATACTAATAAATATGTATAAGTAAATATAGTAAATAAAACTTAGCTCCACACTATTTAAAAACGTATAAAGGAGTGATTCTGTTTGGTTATTTTTATGGTGTAATAACCATTTAATACAATTTAAAGACATTCAAAATTAATTGAAAAATTATCCGATTATATTTTTCTATAAACAGAAACTGCTGGGTTTTTTCTATAATTAAAAAAGGAATACATTTTTAGACATGCAAACTATGCTCGAAGAAGTGTCACACTTGTAATTGACATAATTAGCTGGCTCTGCTTGAATATATGCGACATATGTGTATGTCAGTGGCATCGAGATCCTGTCGGTTTTAATTATTGAAAAGGTAAATGGCATTAGATGAACCACATTTAATAAATACAGAAAATATATAATAAATTCAAGTAAAGCATTCATTTTAAAAATGAATTATGTTATTTCTCTTTCTTCTTTGATCAAAAATTACTATTTTCCCAACATCTTATTTTTATTTCTAGCTAGCAAGACCGGGGTAATATTACGATGCATTCTTGTACCTTTAAATTTAAACTTAAACCCCGCTGAGCGCACCTGCAGCGAAATTGGTGGAATGAAACATTTTGCAGGCATGTTGTCGACATTTTTATGGCTGCCTCGTTTCAGTATCCTTACGGCCCTGCCTCTCGGAGTCTGTCTTTTGCAGGGAACCACCATACCATCCCTCTGACTCTGCCAGGCCAGCCACTTGGCTGCCCAATTAAAAGTTTTAGCACATTTTCACTTGAAATTAATTGTCGGTAAACGTAATTCATGTCCGAGAGGTAGCTTCACAGCACAGAACGCAGGACGCACAACATGGGACTGGCAAATGTGGCCAAAATGCAAGAAGAGTACCCATAAACGGAACGAAGGAGCAGCAGCTGTAGATAGACACAAGTAAGTATTTGGGTCTTGTGCTACTTTGTAGTTGCTTCCTTTGGCTAGCTGTTGCATACTTATGGGCGCTAATGCCAGGACATTTCAACAAACTGCCCAATTTCGCTTGGTAACCTGCAAGAAGGCAACATCTCAAGTCGCTGGAGCTTGTCATTGCAGGAATTAAGTGAGGTAAATCGTTGGGAAATTTAAGTTGGTTTGAACGTGCTGCATAATTTTAGTTTAAAGGAATTTATTACCACTGTTTATTAACCATTTCTTGAGGAAATCCCTTTGGAATAAAAGGATAGTAAAGTATCTAAACAAATCTTAAAGGAAACTAGGTCTTTAATCATCTAATGGTTTTAATATATTTTCGATCTCGCGGAGTTAATTTTATTTAAATAATTACTATTATTTCCTCATTACAAATAAATTCCTCATTATTCCTTATTATTAAATTTATCTGCTATTTAGATAGTGTTCTCTTTTCTTTATGGAAATTTCACTATGAACAATAGAAAATATCATTAAACTGAAACTATATAAATCATTTTGGCCCGGCAAGGAGTCAGAAGCTTGGCTATTTGGCCCGTTTCCAGTCGTGGCCATAAATAACGCTGCACCGCCATTTAGGTGGGAACAAAATGAGAATTTTCAATTAAGTTAAAGGCCACTGTCGATAGCAAGCCAATGTCATTAGCAGGTAAAAGGCAATGTGGTCGTGGCAGGAGTTGGAAACAGACCAGCACTTGCCCGTTCTGAACATAAATTAAAATCGAAGCCCGGGGCCAATTTTATGTCCGTTTAATGGCCATCCTCTTTCCCAATTTGTTGGCCATAAAATGACATGAAAAGGCTCGATTCTATGTTTAAATAATGCCAACAGTATTATTTAGAATCGGCCTTGCTGGCAGGTGGAAATCGGTTTGGGGCTTCTGGCCCGGCACCTAATTGACAATTCAAAATGTTAGGGGCGACCAAGTGGAGTTGGCTGGGAGGAGCCGGTCATAAAGTTAATAAGCAATTTGCATAACAAATTGTCTAAAACGCTGGCAACATGTCGCATCATGGCCGAATCCGAATGGATGCGAGGATACGAGTTGCCATGCCCAACAATGCGTATACGCAGCATGGGCCGAGCTGGACATCCCTTGGGCCGAACCCGGCATGCATTTAATTGTTTCAAGCGATGGGGAGACTCCTACCAAACCAGTAACCCCTTTCGGCCATGACACTTATTCGCTGCGGATTTTTGCGAAATGTGCCTGGTGCTCGTAATTTATTCTCGGCCTGTTAATTAGCGCGACAACTAGAGAGCGTGGTGATTTAGTTGGATAATTAATAGACGGCGGGAGTACCTCCTAAGCCAGCAAACAGGGCCATGATCTAATGGTATATTCCATGACTTCTAGGGCTTTAAAGAATTGCATTATAGCTGTGCTTTTGTTTAAAATATTATAAGGCAAAGATACTTCCTTTGGAGTAACTTTAATAAATAAAATCTTCTTATAGTTACTATGATTCCTCTCAGTAACCAGAGATTACGTATAATTAAGCCTCCTTCTGCGAGACAGTTTCCCCTTGTAATTTCCTGGATTTTCCTTCCGTTGGTCCAGAGCATTGTGGGCCTTCCTGGCGCCGCAACCGCCCCTTCCTGTCCAGGGTATCTGAATAACATGGTTATGGGGTGCATTTAGTGGACTTTCCACTGCAATTAGCCAGTGTCAATTGTTCATGTGTGTGTGTATGGGAGGGACATTAGTGGATTGTTTTTTTTTCACCCACACATGCGAAATAAGTCCATATGCATATACGAATATATATATATACATATATATGGCGGAGAACTGAGAGCTAACTGCCATTTGCAGCTGTTTCTATTTCCGTTTGCTGGCCACAAAGCTGCAGCTCCTGCGCCTCCTCCTATCCGTCCATCAGTCTCTCCATTCGTTCCATTTTCCCCCTCGGGGCACAACATCATTTGTAATTTGATGGCTGGGATGGGGGGCACCACCGGCAGCTGGCAAGGAACTGTGCCTCAAAGTATGCAACACAATTGCGGCCAGGGCCATTATAATTGCAAACACACACACACACAGACACAATAATAGTAGGCCGAGCAGGACATGCATGCACAAATCCCCTACCAGCAGCAGCAGCAGCCATTGGAGATACAATTGCAGTTAGCAGTTGCATTTTGCCATGTGCTTTGTTATAATTAAATGATTATCAATTTGGCAAATATTTGATAGGTTGCAGCTTCGGCTATGTAGATGTAATCAGGCGTAAAGTGATCCCAGACGAGTGAGCAAATCAAGAAGTTTCAGGCTGCAGCGTCCTCAAGGATAATATTGCGGAATATGTATACATTTTATACATGATTTGAACTGTCACTAATGTGGCCTTATATATATTAAGGTCTTTTATTCCTCTATCCTCTTATTATAATTAATAAATTAGTGGAGTGTTATGGGTTTAGCTTTATAAACTATAATAATAATGAGAGGGACAGAAAGGCAAACACACATATTCATGAGCAAACTTTAACCGAGAGATAATTTAGGATTAACTGAGATGTTTCTTTGACTCCATTTTCAAGCGGGTAACCTGTATTTGAGATCTTTGAGTTGCGAGCTCTGCTCTTTTTTGTGTTAAGTTCTTTTCGGTTAGATAAAGTATTTTTTATGAATGTTTTGGGAGAACATTACCAGGAAAATTAAAAAGGAACATTAAGGAGCTCTAGCTACTACTAATCGTTTTTCAAAAACAAAAATCATATATTATAAAATAATAATAGATTAACCAAGTAATTGCTTACTCTCTTCCGCTACCAAATTTAACAATAAAGACACCTCTTGGGTTTTTTCGTATTCCTATTTAGCATGTGTAATTTAGAAAACCTGCAGATAGCTTATCTGATACTTTTCGGCACTTCTCGATACTTCAAAATGCTTTAAATTTACGAGCGCGAATTAACGTTTAACTGACTTCCGTTGGCCATCGATAAGACAACTCTATAAAGAGCCAGAGCCCACCAACGATCGTCAGTAGTCGATTGACTAGACCAGCATGAAGTTCCTTGTATTCCTCGCCTGCCTGGCTGTGGCCACGGCCAGCGTTGTGCCCTCCACACCCGTCGGCAAGGCGGTGCCCGTGAAGGACATGCCCCGCTCGAGCAAGATCGATGGCCGCATCACCAATGGCTATCCGGCGTACGAGGGCAAGGTGCCCTACATTGTGGGCCTGAGCTTCAACGATGGCACCCACTGGTGCAGTGGCTCCATCATTGGCAACACCTGGGTTTTGACCGCCGCCCACTGCACGAACACCGCCAACCATGTGCTGATCTATTTCGGTGCTAGCTTCCGCCACGAGGCCCAGTACACTCACTGGGTGAGCCGCAGCGACATGATCCAGCACCCCGACTGGAATGATTACCTCAACAACGACATCGCCCTCATCCGCATCCCGCACGTGGACTTCTGGAGTCTGGTCAACAAGGTGGAGCTGCCCAGCTACAATGATCGCTACAACAGCTACTCGGGCTGGTGGGCCGTCGCCTCTGGCTGGGGTCTGACCGACAACAACAGCGGCATGTCCAACTACCTGAACTGCGTCGATGTCCAGATTATGGATAACAACGATTGCCGTAACTACTATGGCGGCAACTACGTCACGGACAACACCATCTGCATCAACACCGATGGCGGACGGTCCTCCTGCAGCGGTGACTCCGGCGGCCCCCTGGTCCTCCACGAGGGCAACCGCATCGTGGGCATCGTTTCCTTCGGCAGCGGTGAGGGATGCACTGCCGGCAGGCCCGCCGGTTTCACCCGTGTCACCGGTTACCTGGACTGGATCCGTGACCACACTGGCATTTCTTACTAAACGCAAGAAAATTAAAGAAAAATAAAAGCATTTATTAAAAGAAAAAGTGTTAAAATAGTATCAGGGTGTTAAAATTAAACAAAGGACTATAGCGCATCCTTAAAAGTCAATGAAACGTAAAGGTTAAAACTTTAAAATTCATTGAAAACTTAAATCAAAGTGGGATTTCCTTTATTCTATTTGAAAACATAAACAAAACTGCAACTCTTTGATTAAAAACAATATTTTTATAGACTGTATAAAGTAATTCCAGTTTTGGTTCTCTCTGTTTATAAAATTGTATTGCAACAACATTAAGTAGTCTTGTAATTAATTTTTGAACAGTTTCTTAATTAGTATATTAGTTTGTGGAGCATTCAACTTGAGTAGTTCAGATCTTAGATTAGGAATCCGAAACCTGAAATCAGTACTCGAGTGATACTAACCGATAAGCAAACCTTCTTTTGTTCGAAGTGATAAGATGAAAGGAATAATTAGTAAATATATGACAACCCTTTTCGATTTTGATAGCCAGAACTAGATTTATGAGCTGTGATTGAAGTTAAATAAAAACAAAGTTATATTAAATACTTTATCTTATCTCCATTAAACACGTGCCTGGGGAAGTCAATTTTAATTTTACAGTTTCCTTTTTTAAAACTTGTTATTGCTAAAAATATCGATACGGTATAAACGATATAAGTTAATATTTCAATTAATCGACATTCTTTATATTGGACTATGTCAAAAAAGAGTCTAAGATTAGTTTATTTTTATAATTGTAGAATATATTTATAAAAAGGTTATCAAAAATGTTTAAAGATGTTTACAAAGATGTTGAGCCGAAGGCCTTAGCTGCTATGGCTCTTAGCACCTAGTTAGCTCTTAGTTTAGAACTAGTTGTTAGCTTTAGATAAATAAATAAATAAATTAGTAAATAGGAAAACAAATAAAATCACACTTGACGGGTATTTTTTCAATAATATAGATATTTAAACGTTAAATACTTTTCGATGTTTGCAACTTCGATATACCAAACTTTACGATATTTTCTTTTTGATTTTATTGTATATATTTAATTTAATTGATTTTATTGTATATATTTTAAGCTACATTAATTTCTTTTGCAATTCCAAAACCCTAAAATAAATGTAACAAAATCAATAACTAATGCCGCGAACCGTAAAAAGAGCCAATAAATTACAGTGGCGTAAAACAAAACAAAAACTGGTTGAACAGTTTACTTGAGAAATGAGTTTTAAGCGAAGCCTTGGGCCAAGGACTTCGCGAAGCTTCGAGGAGGCGAAGGAAAATCAATTCGCTGAGCCATTTGGCCGGCCCAGCGTGTAATTTCTCAATTTTGGGGCATGCCTAGCCTCTCGCAAGATTGTTCCTGTTATTCCGATTAATTTCGTTCTATATACAGATACACCGGGAAATATTTCACTTCTACAAAAAGTTAAGCTTTAATATTTTTAGGATTTATTAAAGGCCACCTTTCTTTAAAGATATAATGTGGAATATATATCTAAATATAGTTGGATTATATCTCAAAATGAAAGTACCAATTGTATCTTATTTTCTGTGTTTGCTTGAAAAGTTGAACAGCGTTGGAAGGGAGTGTCAAATGGCGGTTGTCTGCATAGTCCCAGCCAGGACTTGACTATTTATAAGCTGCTGGCACGAAGACGCTTTTGCCCGCTGCCGGCTCTTATTTCTTTGCCTTTGCCCTCCTTTGTTTCCAAGGATTGCAATAAATCGAGTGACTGCTGGAGGTATGTGTTCGCGTTAAGTGCCTGGATGGCGAATTATCCTGGCGCTTTACTTGAAAGTGGCACGGATAAATGGCAGTTCCACAATGGATATACGATAGCAGATAAAGCTGCTTAATGATAAAAGCTTGCTACAAACTAATGAGAAAGGGTATGCAGTTAAGAAGAACAATATACATTATACTTATTATGGTTTGTTTCTAAAATCGTTCTTTATTGCATCTTCTAAGGAATTTACAATGATATGCCGAGTCCTTTGATCGTCTCATCGAGCCAGCCGCGCAGATATGGCACATTGGCATACACGGCCGGAATATCCTCCTCGGCGCACTCAACACCCCAGGATACGATGCCCACTAGCTGGTAGCGGTCCTGTTCGCCGGGCATCGTGCAGAACAGCGGTGAGCCGCCGTCGCCCTTGCACGTATCCTTGCCGAGATCACCGCCGGCACAGATAAAGCTCGGACGAAGCCGAAAGCGTGACTCCAGGCGCGTTAGACGCAGCTTCGCCTGGCACTCGCTATGCTCTACCAGCGGCAGATCTATCCGCTTAAGTACATCCTCCAGCTTGTCGCTCTTGGCCTCCTTGGAGCCCCAGCCTGTGGCAAAGCAGGTGGCGGACAGCAGTTGGTTGATCACCTGCGGCGTTTGAGGCGGCGGCAGGCATAGCGGCTGAATGTGCGGCGCCAGTTGGACGGGCTCCTCCAGCAGCAGCAGGGCAATATCATTGTAGAACGACTGTGGATTAAATTCCGGATGCATGATAATCTCTTTGATGCGTCTACTCTGGTGGATGTACGGCTCATTGACGCTGTTCAAATCCCATTCGCCCAGACGGGCCACCAAGGTATCCACCGTCTCGTTGACGACATTGTGCGAGCTGGTGACCACCAGTTGGGGATGGATGAGTGTGCCACCACACAGGAACTTCTGGCGGCCAGTAAAGATGCCCACCATCCAGGGGAACTGGCCGAAGATGGAAACGTCCTCGGCGTAGGTGAACTTGTCGTCGTCGGGAATCAGGCCATTCGGATTGCTCCAGCCGCAGCTCTTGTACTTGAAGTCCTTTTGTTTCTGCACATACGGACTTTCGCTCTCGTCCACCTACGAGGGGGAAAGGAATTATTATTCGTGGGATTTCTACCTTGGTTATTCGACTCACCTTTTGGCTAACCTCACAGCAGCGGTACAGGGACTTGGAGCACTGGGTGTTGCCCAACCTGGGATTGATTAGGTTGATCCCCGAGTCATTGATGACATTGTCGCGGCACAGCTTCCGCGGCACACATTCCATATTCAAGCCGCAGCTCTCATTGGGCTCGGGCTCCGGAATTCGGCTCACCTTGTCCCGGATTGAGGTGAAAGTGCTGGCCGTTGATTTTGTTTGCGCCTGCAAGGCATCCCAGCTCTCCAGCTGCTCCTTCTCGCAACACATCTGGCCCACGCCGCAGAAACGAGCTATCCGCGGTCCAATGCCCTTACGGCCGGAGTCATCCGACTCCTGGCAACGCTTCATGGTAGTGCAAAGTTCGTCCTGTCGGCACATTGACGATGGGACATCCTGGGCCGGGACACCGATCGCAAGGAGGCTCAGCAGGAGAAGCACAGCTGGGGCAAGCCACTTGCATCGGAAGGCGGCTGTTGTTCCACTTGCCATGGCTCTTGGGGAACTGGAACAGAGAGCATAGAGTTAGAGATAAGATGACAGCCTAATCTCAGGCAATGCACCAGCAAAGGTTATCAGCAAGGATCGCTTTTGATTTTCTAATATATATATAAATATAAGTATACATAAATATGTATAGTTTGGATCACTCACAGAAATTAATAGACGTTGTTGCGGGTTTAAAATATTTACACCAAAATATTATATATCTTAATCTATAATAGTGATTTTCAATTTGTTTTTAGAACTAATAATACTTTGAAGTATATATAGACTTAAGGTTGTCTTTATGAACAGCTTGATGGAATTCGTATTATTATTTGTATCTTTGTATCTATTGTTCTCTTTCTATCTTTCTTTTTCTTTGTGTTTCTGATTCGCTTCTTTACTCCCGCATATAGACTCATCTTCGTATTTTGTTTTGTTGAAAACTAGATACCCTCGCACACACCATCAGAATGACTTATTAGAGAATTATTACTAATTGTCATTAACATTTCAATTATAAAAAATATAACTAATTTCACTTGGTTTTACGAATGTGATTTATCAACAACTGATGACAGAAAGCGAGACTCGTTCGATCAGTATTACATTCAATATTACATATATTATAGCCTGCACTAAAATTCACTATAATGCACTTATGTATCCGCTTATAGGTATATGAACGAGCACCACCTACATATATATAGATTGTAGAGATAAAAACAACCGATCCCAAGACGATGTTAAAGCTTCGATTTCGCCAAGACGACTGAGTGACTTGAGTGGAACTCAAAAGCATTTATAGAACCGGCTTGGGAGATTCCAAAAATAACAGAAAGCGAGGGGATCGAAGAGAGATTAAGATTAAGAGATGAAATGATCGCAGCAAATTTAATTTTAAAATAATCTTTGGAGAGCAAAGAGAAAAGTGTATTAATTCCAAGGCAGCCTCAGAGGAAAGTCACTCAGAATAAGCCATTGAGTGCTATTTATTGTTTAACTCTGACTGGGCCCATGGGGCGTATGAAATACGAGCGATTGAGCCTGGCTTTTCCCATTTCCGGAATCGCAGCCATCAATGTGGAGCCTCTTGGTGACCTCTATTGGAGGGAGTAAGTTAAGGGTTTGTGATGTGACTGGTGACTCCAGCTAGGTGTTATGCGAAAATGAGCAGCTGGAGGAGAGCTACTAATCAGCGGTGGAAAAATCCCTGGATCAAGGTGGAAAACCCTTTCGGACTCCAGCATCTTGAGCTGCTACTCAGTTGAGAAATAATAATATTTACACAATAACAATAGTAATCAAACGGAGATAGCCTTTCTAAACTAAAAACTTTAATCTTAACCCACTTAGTACGCATATAAGCAACTATTCACGTCAGTATTTAATTTCCATGCAAACTTTACATATACATTATAATGTCGCGCAAAGGTTACTTGAGTGTTCAAAATATATTTATTTTATTTACATTTAATTGATTCTATATAATTCCTGGAAAAAAACACATTGCAGGCATTACTTTTATTTTGTATATGGGCTGGCAACAACCTGAAAAGAAAAGGATTTTTCAAAACTTTTAGTAGAAACTCAGGTTCCAAGGATACAATAAAATGATTTAATAAAGAAAATATTTGTATTTTTTGTTGACATACCTTCTCCTCCTTGCAGCAGGTGTACATGTATCTGCAGCAATCGGTTTGGCTCTGTATAATGGGGTTTCTGATTTCGAAGCCGCCATCGTTGCTGACGTTGTTCTGGCATTGAAACCGTGGCACGCACACCATATTGGTGCCGCAGCTCTCATAGATCGAGTCGGTGTCCTTTGGCGGTGAGCTCGGCTTTGCCAGGGCTCCGTGCTCAAGGATCAGCAGGAGCAGGAGCATAGCTGGGGTCAGCCAGCTGTATCTTTTTGGTGTTACAGTTGCCATGACAGGAGGAGAACTGGTAGAGAAAGGAAAGGTATTTCGAGCTTAAGATATATTCTAATTTAATATTTAATTATATGCATCATGCAATCTGCCTTAGGTTAGATTATTTATTCAGGGAACGCAAATAATAGTTGTAAGTTTTAAAAGAAGCCACAAGGAAGTGAGAAGTATGAGAAGTTAGAGAA
Source organism: Drosophila kanapiae (assembly GCA_008042475.1). Classification (NCBI taxonomy): domain Eukaryota; kingdom Metazoa; phylum Arthropoda; class Insecta; order Diptera; family Drosophilidae; genus Drosophila; species Drosophila kanapiae. The sequence continues at coordinate 664 of VNJM01003525.1, read as the reverse complement.
ACATTTTTTTTTTTTTTTTTTTATTAAAACGGTGTATATTTATTTTACTTATTTAAACTAGTGTACTGCTACCTAAGTGGCAACTTAATCTGGTTGTACATTGGGGGAAAAACAAAAATTAGTCACAGGGTGATGCTGTTGCTTAAATAAAATTTACAATAATTACATTATACATTTACAATATATACATTTTATTTATTTATTATTTTTATTTTATTTTATTTTATTTTTTATTTATATATTTCCATTAATTAATTGAGAACTCTGGAAGGGAGATCAGCTGGATGGCACCTTTTTAGTCTTCTTTTTCTTGGTAGGGTTAGAAGACGTCTTGCTAAATTGTTGTTGTGACATCTTAGACGTTGCTCATAGTGGGATGCATTTGTTTGCATTACGTCGCCAACCTTGGGAACCTTTAAGTCCCTTTCTATATCCCTGTTTCGCATGTACCAGGGGGCATTACAAAGCTTTCTAAGTATTTTAGCTTGGGCAACCCTAATTTTATTAATGTTGCTCTTTGCTGCAACACCATATATCTGGAAAGCGTACTTCCAGATGGGGCTTAGTATTGCCTTGTAAATTGCCACTTTACTATGCAAAGACAATTTGTTTCTCGGTGCGAGCAGCCATGCCAACTTTTTACTTTTCGCCAGAACAGAGTGTT